>MCJB01051031.1:17970-147870 GCA_002018475.1 Nicotiana obtusifolia
CCCCCCCACTAAGATTAGGTCATAAAATATTAATCTACAATCTTCAACCTTCAATTCCTCTAAACCCAATCTAGTTCCATTCTCTATGTTTCCTCACATACTCTATCAGAATCATATCTCATCAAATTAAAATCGCAGAATAGAGATAGAGAGTGGAGAGAGACACGCTGGGTTACTTGGAGATAGTGGCTGACAATATTGAGATCGCGATAAATTGGGGCTGGTGATGGAGAAAGAGATGAGTTGGTGCTTGGTTGGCGGCAATGCAAATTTTTGCAACTGGATCATCAGTTTAAGAGAGGAGAGTTGTTTTGCTTATTTTATTCTTTCCAAATTTCCCTAGTTGGGTCTGTTTTCTTATTTTCAGGGAAGAAATGGGAGAGAATGACCAAATGTTATAGGCGGCAAAATGAAAAGCTTTGGAGCGAAGAATAAATTGGCTATCTACTACTATTACCTATTACGAGCCATTATATTAAATTGCCGGTAAAGATGTATTTTTTTGTGGCTAATGCTCATTTGCCGGTAATAATTTAGCGTAGGAAATGAATTACCGGCAATTAATTTATTGCCGCTAAGTAGTAGCCACTAAAAGTAATTTTTGTAGTAGTGTCGGGAAAATCTACCTGTCCCTTTGTAGGATCGTGGTTCACCTACGCCATTTTGTGAAAATCACCGAATCTCCTCGGTTCGCCCTCGATCACTTATTCCGTCTGTACAATCCCCAATTTTCCGAGGGGGGACTAATCAAGCTTGTTTGTCGATCGAACAAGGCCCCCTTTTTGAGCATTAACGAGGATCGAGATCAAGGTTAGCAACAACATTTTGTTCGGGTAAATACTGAAGACCTGATCCCTCCCGAGTTCCTGCAATTCCTCGAGAAGTGGAACGCATCTCATAAATGTAGTCTTTCCTTAAGTGTCAATTTCCCTTCATTTCTTCTCTCATTGCCAGTATTTATGGTCGTGCAACTGTTGCTGGGGTTCCTAATACGGTCCCCTGGTTCAAGGGGTGGATCGAAGGGATCTGCCAGCTGATGTCATACTACGAGTGCACGCGGCGCAAACTTTTGAAGGGCAAACGGGAGGCCCGTTCTCATGGTATGGCTCTCCCTTAAATAGTTATTACTATGCCCCAAGCTTACACGATGCTGACCTTCTCTTTTCCCATGTAGGTTTGCCTAAGACCACCGAACTTAGGCCACTGGATGGTGACGAGGATACACCCTTACCTATCAAAACCTCCGTTTGGCGACAACCCCGGGCTGCCGCGAAGGAGAAGAAGAGGAAAAGAAAGCCCTCGAGTTCCCAGGATCCCGAGGTTAAGATAAAAAAAGGGGCGGTCACCCGGGCTCGCAAGCCCAAGAAGAATACTAAGTCTCAGGTACCAAACTCTGACTTGCTTTACCAGCTCAGGGATGAGCCTAAAGAGATGACATCTTTGTCACCCATGGATCGACCCCTGCAGGGGAGCAAGCGACGACCAAGGAAAGGAGCCACGAAGCCGATCCCTTCCGACTCTAGAGGCCGAAGTGGAAACGGGGGCTGTGACCTCACGAGAAGCCGTTCCCTATTCAAAGGAGGCGACCGGTATGATAGACATCATTGAGAAGCCCTCCTATACCGAGTCCATGCTTGAAGAGGCCTAAGAGGGCAAGGAAACATCAAGTGAAGGAGCTCAGGGTGCATAGGATCCTCTCCACTCCTTCTTCGATGGCATGGACATGTCCATATTTGAAGATTCTCCGGGTTGGGCCACTTGGAGATACCGAAGAAGGACGTGTCTTCAGAGTTGAGAGGCCGAGTACGAGCCCAGGATTGGTGAAGCAATTCCCTTCACCAAGCGTGGACCCCAAGCACAAGAGCAAGGTTGTTCTCATAGTCTCAGAGGATGGACGGATCTTGTTTGCTCCGATAGGTGTAGCCAGTAACCTCCAATGCCTAGTGACCGAGGAGGACCAGGGAAATATGAACGAGGTAGGCACGTCAAGTCTTTTTAATGAGGTGCAACAGGCGCTGAACCGGGTAAGGTTCTAACACTTTCATACTCCCCTCATGAATCCCGCTTTAGTTTTCCCTTGATGTCCCTTACTAGTTCCACTGTTTTACAGGCTTCAGTGCTTCTTCATGAAAGCTTCCTCCTGTACCTCTTGGAAATCAACCAGCTCGAGTTCGAGCTCAAAGAAAAGGTCCGCAAGAAGGACATGTACATGCTTCTTAGTTAGCAACAAGATGAGGCCCTTAAAGACCTCTAAGCCGAGCTAGACAAAGCTCAGAAGGAGGCCTCGATCCTGAAGCGAGAATGCCCACATGGTTGAAAAAGTAAAGGTCTTTGAAGCTAAAAACGAGGAGCTAGTCATGGTGACTAACAACACAAACTCGCAGGTCCAATAGAAGATCGACCTGATCGACCAGCTCCGAGTCGAGATGAACGAGGTTAAGTTCATGGCTGAAGTGTGGAAAGGCAGGATGGACCTGCTGGTTTCGGAGAAGGAAACTGCTAAGGCAGAGCTGCCGTTGATTGAGAACACACTCCGGGTGGTGAAGGACAAGCTGACAAGTGGTCTCAGCTGAATTATAATCTCCGAGCACAGCTGAGCTCGACTGTCGTAGAACGGTATGTCCTTGGAAAAGAATATAAGGCGCTAAAGTACAAATTGGACACGACCTCTGCTGATGCCGAGGAAATGGTGGCCCAGTACAAGGCCAATGTGAAGGCTTTCGAGACCCGCCTAAAGACAAAGGCTGAATATGTGAAGTGGCTGTCCCGAAGAGAGACCCTCGAAGAGATCCACGCCCAATGTTTCGATCTATCGGCCGAGATCGAGAAAGAAAAAAAGCTCGAGGCCAAGGCAAAGGAGCTCTATGAGCCTAAGAGTGTCGAAGGCTGTGACGGTTCTGAGGGCTCCGACGATTCTGCGATGAGTCGGGCCCCGGGCAAGACCAGGCATAGATGCCTTAGTATTTTTCAGTTTTTGTTTTCCCTTGTTTATTTTTTTTATTTATTTCAAGGCCGTTTTTATGGGCCTTTGTACACATATTCCGGAACATATATATAATTTTTCCTTTTTGGCAATATCATGTCTTTTCTTTTCCAGCATCTTTTTATGATTTCTATTCATGTAATGTTTTTTATGCCTTAGCATAAAATCAAATGTAGCTATGTGGCGTTCATTTTTCGGAGGTCCGAACGGAGCCCGACTTCGATACAACTTTGTTTGCTCGAGGCTTTGAAACCTCGGTGTGACCGGAAGTTTTTAAGATGCTTATGATTTTAGACGCTGCTTTTGCCGAGGGTAACCTTTTAGCAGGTTTCGAGTTTTTGTAAAGGCCTTACTTTATAATTAAGAGCTTTGGACGTCTCCGGGCTGTTTTAGGGCGGTCGTAGCCTTTTGTATTTTGGGCACCGCCTAATAGGTTTGGTGTCTCTGGGATTCGGTAGCCCGAGTTGTCCGAACTTTCTTCGGGCGACAGTCCCTGAGTAGGGGTAGCTCATGGTCTCGATAGTCTTTGAGTAGGGGTAGCCCGTGGGCTCTTAGGATTCGAAATTGAAGAATCAAGAAAATGCATAATAGCAAGGCGAAACTTTCTTTCATTTCTCAGTGTGTAAAGTACATGACCGAAAGGGCATAAAATTTTTTATCATGGCTAGAGTGGACTATGTGAGCACGGTTCATAGGATCGTTTGGCCCTTACAGTGAATCCTAAACACCAAGACTTAGCTTCTAGCATACAAGGTTTTTCTTTTTTCCTTACTAAAAACCTTAATTCGAGGGTAATGGCCCCCAGTATTCGAGATCCAGCTTGAGAGGGCTCGGATGTTGTTGACCGGTCTTCGAATCTAAGTTAGCATAATTTACTGTTGCATCGTTAAAAACCTTGCCAAAAAAATCATTTTGGGACAAAACTGGTTCAAGGAAAAAAGAGTGCAACGCGTGCTTTTCAACCGAATAGCCACATCCATCCTTGGCCATTTTCTTGCAAATGTTAGTCCGATTCAGAACACGATTAAAGAGTAATTGAGTTCGTACCTTAGTAGTAGTATCGCTTTAAGTGTGTCACGTTCCAGTTATTCAGTAGTTGCACATCGTTTCCTGCTTCGAGTTTGTACGAGCCTTGCCGGTAATTCTGATGACTCGATATGGTCCTTCCTAATTCGGTCCCAGTTTCCCCTCGTTCGGGTTCTGGGTGTGTAATTTCACTTTACTCAACACCAAGTCCCCGATCTTAAAGTGTCGGAGGTTGGCTTTTCGATTGTAGTATCTTTCTATTTGCTGTTTTTGGGATGCCAACGTGACTAGGGCGGCCTCCCTCTTTTCATCCAATAGTTCCCAGATCGTGATCATGGCCTCGCCGTTTGACTCTTCTGTCGCATATTGGAACCTGAGGCTCGGTTTTCCCACTTCGATTGGTATTAAGGCTTCGGCCCTGTAGAACAACGGGCAGGATTTCCTTCCATTTTCCTTTGGCATCGGTCAACCTATTTTTCAGGTTTTGAAGTGTGGTCTTGTTTGTTGATTCCGCATGTCCGTTCCCACTGGGGTGGTATGGTGTTGATAGTATCTTCTTAATCTTGTGATCTTCGAAGAATTTATTTACCTTGCTGCCGATGAATTGTTTCCCATTATCACAAACGACCTCAGTTGGTATCCCGAATCGACATATTATATGGTCCCAGATAAAGTCAAGACTTCTTTCTCTCGGACTTTTTGAACGCTTGAGCTTCGACCCATTTGAAAAAAATTAATTGGTCATGAATTATATGAATTGAGCCTTACCGGGTTCCCACAGTACGGGACCGATAATATCCATGCCCCGCTACATAAATGTCCATGGGGACAAGACCGAGTGGAGTAGTTCTCCCGGTTGATGGATCATCGAGGTGTGTCTTTGGCAGTCGACGCATTTTTGTATGAAATCCTTCGCATCTTTCTGCATTTCAGTCCAGTAGTAGTCGGCCTTGATTAATTTTGACCGAAGATTCTGTCCCCGAATGGTTCCCGCAAGTGTCTTCGTGAACTTCTCTCAAGGCGTATTCGATATCTCTCAGCCCTAAGCATCTGGCTAGTGGACCGTCGAACGTTCTCCTGAACAATGTCCCTTCGATCAAGCTAAATCTGGCAGCCTTGGTACGCAGAGCTCTCGATTCTTTGGGATCCGAGATAAGTTTCCGTTCTTCAAGTAGTTTATGTACTTGTTCCTCCAATCCCAAGTTAAACTCGTTGAGTTTATTTCGGCGTGGCCTTCTTCTATCATCGATTTCATGAGTTGTACTACTTTTCCCGAGTTGAATTCACCGACATCGTCTGACGACCCTAAGTTAGCCAGAGCATCGACCTCATTGTTTGTATATGTTACCTATAATTTGTCTTAGTACCTTCGCATCCGTTCCTCTTTCATTTTGGAACGTCCCATTGACTTGATTTACCACGAGGAGGGAGTCGTACTTGGCTTTGATAACCTCGGCCCTAAAGCTTTTAGCCTATTCAAGACCTGCAATCATGGCCTTATACTCGGCCTCATTGTTAGTCAATTTAGCAGTTCTAATAGACCGCCTAACTCCATTCCTCGTAGGTGGTTTCAACACGATGCCGAGCCTGGACCCCTTTACGTTTGAGGCATCATCCGTAAAAAGGGTCAAGATTCCCGAGGTAGTTCTCAAGGTTAACAATAATTCCCTTTCGACTCCGGGTATTAAGACCGGCGTAAAGTCCGCCACGAAGTCTGCCAAAATTTTATTTTATAGCGGTTCGGGTTCGATACTCGATATCGTGCCCTCTAATTTCGACGGTCTATTTGGCCAACTGGCCTGAGAGCTCGGATTTGTGCATGATGTTCCTCAATGGGTAAGAGGTTACGACACATATGGGGTGACATTGAAAGTACAGTTTTAACTTTCTGGAGGCGCTTAGCAAAGCGAGCGCCAATTTTTCCAGGTGAGGGTACATCGTTTCGGCCTCGCCTAGAGTTCTACTGACATAGTAAATAGGAAATTGCATACCTTCCTCTTCCCGGAGTAAGACTTCACTTACCGCCACCTCGAAAACCGCCAAGTAAAGGAACAACTATTCCTTCGCCTTCAGAGTGTGGAGCAGGGGCAGACTCGATAGGTACCGTTTGAGCACTTCCAAAGCTTGTTGGCATGCCAGGGTCCAAGAAAAGTTATTCTTCTTCTTCAAGAGTGAGAAGGATCGATGGCTTTTTTCTGAGGATCTCGATATGAACCGGCCCAGGGCGGTTATGCGCTCGGTCAGTCTCTGAACGGCCCTGATGTTGTCTACCACGGTGATGTCTTCTATGGCTTTGATTTTGTCGGGATTGATCTCGATTCCTCGATTGGATACCATGAACCTAGTGAATTTTTCCGATTCGACCCTGAATGCACACTTCTGTGGGTTCAGCTTCATATTGTATTTATTCAATATGTCGAAGATTTCCTACAAATGTTTCAAATGGTCTTGTGCTCGTAGGGACATGACATACATGTCGTCAATATAAACTTTCATTGACTTTCCTATCTGTTTTTCGAACATCTGATTTACTAGTTTTTGATAGGTGGCACCGACGTTCTTTAATCCGAATAGCATTATAACAATATGTGCCAAATTTAGTGATAAAAGAAGTCTTTTCTTGATCGCCCAGGTCCATCTGAATTTGGTTGTACACGAAATAGGCATCGAGAAAGTTGAGTATCTCATGCCTGGCCGTCGCGCCGATCATCCGATCGATGTTAGGAAAAGGAAAATAATCTTTTTGCCATGCCTTGTTCAGATCTTTGTAATTTACACACATTCTTAGCTTATTTCCTTTTTAGGCACTACCACTATGTTAACTAACCAGTTCGGGTATTTAAATTCCCGAATGGACCCTATTTTAAGGAGTTTAGATACCTTGTCCATGACAAATGCATGCTTGAACTCGGACTGTGGTCTCCTTTTCTGTTTAACCAGGTGGAACTTCGGGTCCAAACTCAGCTTATGAGTGGTCACTTACGGGGGATCCCTATCATGTCAAGGTGGGACCAAACAAAATATGTTAGCTTTAAGAAATTCAATGAGTTTTTTCCTAATTTCGGGAGTTAACCTCGTGCCCAGGTATACCTTTCAATCTAGTAAGTGTTCGATCAATATGATTTGATCCAACTCCTCGACCATCGATTTGTTGGCGTCAGTATCATCAGGAGCTATGAATGACCTCGGAACTCCATAATTATCCTCCTCGGCAACTCCTTGCACCTCCGGTTCGGTCGGGGTCGACATCGATGATTGCTATTTGATTTCTTCCCTTCTGGTCGGCTCCGGGTTCTTTGATGTCGAAACCGGGGGCACCGAGATTACCTCATCGACTGTGAACATTTCCTTGGCGGTCGGCTGCTCTCCGTAGACCGTCTTGACTCCTCCCGGGGTAAGGAACTTCAGTGCCTGGTGTAAGGTTGAAGGTACTATGAAATCATGGCCTTCTGAATAGGGCATTGTGCCTCATTTTCCCTTCGATCATGTAGAACTTTGTCTTTTGTATCGTCCCGACGGTGTTCACTGGCAGGGTTATCTCCCCTTTAGTACTTTCGCACGCCATGTTAAATCCGTTCAACACGCGGACCGCCTGCACTATTTGGTCTTGTTACCCTAACTATTCTACGACCCTCGATCTGATGATGTTGGCCAAGCTGCCTGGATCAATCAATACACGTTTAACTCGAGATTTATCAATAAGTACGGATATTACCACTGCATTATTGTGAGGTTGTACGATGCCCTCGGCATCCTCGTTGCTGAACGAAATGGTTCCTTCCAGGATATAATCTCGGGTGCGTTTTTCCCTCGTGATGGATACTTTATTTCGTTTTATCACTGGCCCTTGAGGGACATCGACCCCCCCAATGATCATGTTGGTGACGTGCTGAGGTTCCTCCAATTCGGTTTGTTTGTTGCGTCCCTGTTTCTGAAGTGGTTTTTGGCTAGATCACTCAGAAATTCTCGTAGGTGCCCGTTATTAAACAACCGGGCAACGTCTTCTCTCAATTGCTGGTAATCCTCGGTCCTATGGCCATGAGTGCCATGATATTTACACATAAAGTTAGGGTCTCTTTGGGTAGGGTCGTACTGCAATGGTTGTGGCCTGTAACACTACGCAAATCCGGATTAGTTGTGGATGTATTAAATGAGTATTAATGTGACCTTTTAGACATGTGAAGTCCTATGGAGATGAGTATGAGTGAAAATAATTGTTTTAGAATCAAGACAAAGAGTGAGGTGCATAAAATTCGATAGAATCAACTAAGCTTATAGGAGGTCCGTCTTATAGCCTTAGACAGCCTTAGATAGTGCAAGGCCATGAAAACTCACGACCATAGACAGTGAAAGGAACTATCCAGGGTATTAACCTCAACGCCCTAACAGTGTAAGGCACTGTCCAGGGCATTAACCGCCCCTGACCGTGCAACGCACTATAGTTTTGGCTTGTACAGTTATTTTGGCGCTCCTCATGATGCCCTAGGCCGACGATGTTTATCCGAGCTACTTTTGTTTCCTCCTCAATTTTTGGGACGCATAAACATATTAAACCCTACCTCGTTCCCTACAACCCCAAACACGTACATATGCTCTAGAAAGGGGAGCTCTCAAGAACCCAACTTCCCTAAGGTCCATCCATCATCCAAGGTAAGTTCTAACAATGATTCTAAGTTAATTTCAATTCTCCAACATCTTATTAATATGGGTAAATCCTTCCAATCATTAGATATTTGATCGAGACACCATTATTGAGCAAAGCAACCCTAGAACACGAATTTAAGAGGATTGAACTTCAAAAAGGTAATTCTTCTACTCTCTTATCATTTATAGCTATGAATTGATGAGTTTTTAGTAGAATAGTAGATGGTTTTAATAAAGAGAATCATATGAAATATGCTAAAGTTTTGGGTTGTTGACTTAAGATTGTTATAATCATTTGCGTGATGAGAAATGATGTTAGTTACATCTATTTGGGATTGTAGAATCATCTAGAAGTAGTAAAATGAGAATTGGACGAAGAAAGCACCATTAATAAGGGATATGAGGCTTTATGCCCATAAGGTATTTGATAAACTGCCTAAGGGGACTAAAACATGAGCCTTAGTGCTAATATTGGTTCCTCTTGATATATATTGACAGAGATTATTGTTGAAAAAGGCAACGAACATTGTGATATGCTTAAAAAGACCAGATTGAAGGTATGTGAGGCTAACTCTCTATGTTTGGGATTGTTAATAATTCTCCCTACACTACGTTTCTTTTACGATGTTACTAATTGCCTCAGAAATATAGTTAAGCCTAGTTCCTTGAATATTGTAGAACTTCTATTCTCTAGCTTCGTAACTCATTCATGACTTTCATTCTGAACGTTGTGAGCTCATGCGTACTGAATATAGTTCTTGGGTTCAATGCTCACGAGTCTTAGTCTAGATTACTCAGCGTGTCATAAACAATTGAAGTTTCAGTGTTCATAATCAGTTCAAGAATACATGTCTCAGTCTAGTCTTATTCAGTATTCCAATATCATGTAACTCAGTGTGATTCAGTATTTCAGTATCATTTATTGAAGTATGATTCCCAGTTCCAGATTTTAAATCCCTAAATATTGAACACATGCATTTGGGCCTGAGGCTACAGTTTATGCTTTATGCATCTTTGGGACTGAGGCCGCAGTTTATGCTTTATGCATCTTTGGGCCTGAGGCTGTAGTTTATGCTTTATGCATCTTTGGGCCTGAGGCCACAGTTATGTATACGTATACTTGGGCCCGAGGCCGTATCTTGTGCACATATACATTGGGCCTGAGGCCACAATTTAATATTCAAATAAATATGTGGTTCATCATTAAGAAGAGGGAGTATTCATATCCTTACTTCATTTGTTCATTTCAGTTTCAGTTGTAGAAGTTATCATTTTTTCAGTTATCAGTTCTTTGTTATCAGCTCAATTTTAGTTTTAGCATTTACAGTTCTTTCTTTCAGTTATTTTACATACCAGTGCAATTCAAATGTACTGACGCCCCTTACGCCCGGGGCCTGCATCTCACGATGCAAGTAGCGATTTTCAGGTTGACGATTCAAAGCGATAGGATTCTCGTACCAGCTAATTGGTGAGCCCCAGTTCTTTCAGGGCATTACCATTGCTTTACAGTCTTTATGTATTTACAGATAGTCAATGTTTTCAGTACTTTATTAGAAGCTTCATAGACTAGAGTAAAAGTTAGACAGAGTCACATGTTTTTCATGCTAAGCAATGTTGTCCACAAATATGTTTCAGACTTGTATTAGTGTTTCCACATTTTGATTTATATCATTCACACTTTCAGTATATCAGCATATGTTAGTTTATCTTTCGCATTCAGTATGTTATGATATCACATGTTGATTCAGCCAGCTAGTTGGTTCGCTCGGTCACATGTAGTCAGGCACTGAGTGTCGTGTTACGTCTAGGCCCAGGTTCAGGGCGTGATAAAGCTTGATGCAGAGTACTAGGTTCAAGTGTCCTAGGGAGTCTATAAATTCCGTGTCCAGTGGAGTTTCTTTTATGTGTGTGTGCCGGCCACACATGTAAATGGTTAACTACCAAGACATTCAGGATTGTCTCATTTCTTTCTACTCTAGATCGTGACAGAGGCTTAGAGAAATAAGTAACCTTCTCTTCTTATAAAAATTTGGACATATCGAATGCCCAAGCAATGGGCAGGAAAAATCCAAGTTCCTAGAGGATATTATCGCCTATTGGGGTATAATTATGGAGTACAGGATGGTAACAAATGAGACTTGAGAGGATGTTGAAAGTGGGATACAATCGATAATAATACGTATTAGAGCATAACCTTATTAGAAAGTACAAAAGCAGTTATTATATTTTATGGTTATCAGTTTACCTCAGTTACCAGTTGTACAGTCTTTCAGTTAGCAGATTTATGGTTATTCAGTGTGCTAGTTATCAGTTATTCAGTTACTAGATCTCCAATTTTCAGTGTATCCAAATTTTGGTGACTTCTATGTATACAGTGACGCCTATGGGTGATAAAAGAAAATGTAAGTAACAATGATTATAGCAAAATCTTCCCACATTTTAGGTCCGGATTAAGACCCAAAAGTAGCTAGCAGGAAGTGATTTATCAGATGATGATATACTCTGAAGGATAGTTTTATGGATAGTGTACCCGTATGTGTTTTACCTCATAGAACAATTTCATTAATTCTTGGGAATGGAGCCACAGGTTGGATGATGATAGCTCAGATGTCGGACCCCACAGTGTAACATGTTACGTATTTAATCGCAGCAGACATAGATTGATCATTATATTTTTGGACACAATGAGCCTAAGGGCAAAACAATAGGAGTCAGAAACGTTTGTTATTATCAAAGATGTGTCTTTCATACGATTCATGCATATGACTAAGAAGATATGATGTAAAAAATGAGAATCAAGAGCAACCGGTATTGAATTTCAGGGAATGATTTTAAGTGGTTCAGATTTATTCATATTAGAACTAGAAAGTAACATGTTAGTAAGTTACTATAAGAAGCAACTATTATTGTGAGATAAAAGATAATGACAGTTCCCCTTAGCTTATGTGACTAAGTGTCTACCCTGAATTTTATAGTCTGATATGATTTTGAAGCGTATAGAAAGTTTGGGGTTTAGATATTCCAATTTTGTTCAAGACAAGTGAAATTTCCCTAAGTGTGATCCATGCACATAGTTCAAAAAAAGATAGTATGTGATCGTAGAATAGGGTCGGATGGTGATGGAATTTAGAAATGACCTTATGCTTCACTTTAGTTATTCAAAGCAGAACAAGAAAAATGATTCTAGAAGGTGGTTAGTAAAAGAATAGTAAGTAACTTTTGAGTTTGTACAATGAATTAGCAATTTCATCAGAGCTAGTAGAGGTACGATTTGATTTACTTAGCTAGGTTAACACTAGTGAATGGGTAATAGTTTGAAACACCGAACGCGTGTTAGAACCCAAAGAGTGTAAGTTAAACCCGAAGTACAATGACAGTGGAAGAGAAAAAAATCAGCTAGGCAATAAGAGACCAAACTACATAAGAATAGCCTTTTAAGAATTATCGAAAAGGGGTTTCCCCAAGATTGTCAGTGTGAGCAGAGTTAAATCATTACGATTGTGTATGATAGTTGTGATACATTAGCTTTCTGTTTATATGAATAAATTAGTTTTTCCTAGTAAGAAATATTTCTCAAAAGTAAGTTGGAAAATGAGTCACCATTAACAAAAAGTGCAAAGAATTGCAGAAGATAAGGAAAGTTGTTCGGATCCCAACAAAAGAGAAGGATCCGCAAGTATAAGACCTTTGGTCCAAGGGAGAGATGTGAAAATCGTCAGTAAGTCCAGTTGGAGATTTGAAACCCTAATAGTTAGTATAGGATATGAAAAAAAACAACCAGTTCAGTAATGAGGGGAAAATGATATAATTACTACAAGGAATGTGCCTAGCGTGTGTATGAAACACGAAGTGAGTAGACTAATCGTCGAGCTTAGTTATTGTTGATAAAGCAATCACAAAAAAAATTATAAAATCATACCCAGTTATGTGTCACGAGGGTAGTGCCATTGCACGAGACGCTAATATTCAGAGTACTAGTCAAAGACTTAGCTCACATCAATACTATTTAAGTGATTTTAGGAAGTACCTTAAAAAGATAACCAAGTTTGGGAAGTATAACTCATGATTGAGGCAGACAAGAGAACTATGGTGAAAGAAGTTCACCGCTTAGCCAAGCTAGTAGTTCGACTTTCGAACTCCGAAGATGGTGGAGTTATTGTCTAGAACAGAACTTCTTCCTCCTCAGTAGCCGGAATGAAAGAGAAATAGTTTGATGATCCTTACCTGTTGCAGCTGAAAGTGGGGGATTCACAAGCATAAGACAATGACTTTTGAATAAGGGGGAGATGATGATACTTTGTGGTACCAAGCCTGATTGTGTGTCTAGACATAAATGGACTTAGAGAAGGAGGATCATGTTAGAAGCCCATAATTCCATGTATTATATCTATCGAGGTTCCCCAAAGATGTATCATGATCTCAAAGAGATTTATTGGTGGGACGACATGAAAAGGAACATCGTAGACTTTGTGGCCAAATGTCTGAATTGTCAGTAAGTGAAAGTCGAACAGAAGAAAACTAAGTGTTCATCTCAGAATACACATATCCTTTAGCGAACATGGTAAATTTGGACCTTAGAGCATAATTTGTATGGGCGAAGGTGTAGATCGTCAATTGGTTGGTTCGTAGTTGGCGAAGCAGAGTTGTTGGGACCAGATTTGGCCTATCAAGCTATGAATAAAGTCAAGTTGATTCAAGAGCATTTGAAGACGGCTCAAAGTCGTCCAAAGCCCTATTCGGATGTGCAGCGTAGAGACTTAGAGTTTCAAGTTGATGATTCGGTGTTTATGAAAGTTTTTCCCATGAAAGGTGTTATAAGATTTGGGAAGAAAGGAAAGCTTAGTCCCATATACATCAGGCCATATAGGATTATGTGAAGGATCGGGCAAGTAGCTTACGAGTTAGAGTTCCCGCCATAATTGGTAGTTGAACACTCAGTATTTCACTTGTCATGTTAGAACATTCAAGTTTCTAGTATTTAGATCGTATGTTAGAACATTCATGTCAGTTCAGTACTCAGATACTCATGTCAATCCAGTACTCAAATATCCATGCAAGCTTAGTACTCAGTTATTGATGTTAGTTCAGATACTCATGTCAATCCAGTACTTAGATATGCATGCCAGCTTGGTACTCAGATATTGATGTCAGTTTAATGCTTAGATATTCACTTCAGTTTAGTACTCAAATCTTCGTGCCAGTTCAGTATTCATACATCCACGTTAGTTCAGAATTCACGTATCCATAACAGACCAAGATTCATGTATATGTTTCATGTTAGGCGTATTATGATGCCCTATGAAGCTAGTGTTATGCTCTATTTACTAGTAGGTGTTTTCGAGAAATATTAAAGGTAACTAACCTTTTCATTCAGACCGTATATTATAATCTCCATGTCTTTCAGTATTCAGCCAATTCAGTAACCATTCAGTTTAGTACCTATTCAGTTCAGTATCTCAGCAATCAGTATATCGTGTATTCATTCAGTTTAGTATACACGTGTTCATGACGGTTAAGCTTTCACAGGTTTCCATCTGTCCTGTTAAGGTCCAGAGTTATATGTAGTTACAATAAGGACAATCATTTGAGGACGAATGATCCCAAGGGGGAGATAATGTAACACTCCGTAAATACGGATCAATTGTGGATGCGTTAAATGAGTATTAATGTGACCTTTAAACATGTGAAGTCCTATCAGGATGAGTATGGGCGGAAACAATTGTTTTAGAATCAAGACAAAGAGCGAGGTGCAAAATTTGATAGAATCCACTAAGTTTATAGGAGGTCCATCTTACATCCTTAGACAGTGCAATGCCATGAAAATTGACAGCCTTAGATAGTGCATGGCCATGAAAACTCACGGGCATAGATAGTGCAAGGCACTGTCCAGGGCATTAACCTCAGCGCTCCTGACAGTGCAAGGCATTGTAGTTTTGGCGCCTCTGATGGCGCCTTGCACAGTTATTTTGGCGCCCTTGATGATGCCTTACGCCGATGATGTTTATCTGAGCTACTTTTATTTCTCCTTAATATTTGAGACGCGTACACTTATTTAATTCCTACCTCGTTCCCTACAACCCCAAACACGATGCTCTAGAAAGGAGTTAGTTACATCTATTTGGGATTTGTAAAATCACCTAGTAGTAGTAGAATGAGAAATGAGTGAAGAAAGCACCATTAATAAGTGATATGAGGCTTTACGCCATAAGGTATTTGATAAACTGCCTAAGTGACTGAAACATGAGCCTTAGTGCTAATATTGGTTCCTCTTGATATATATTGACATAGATTATCGTTGAATGAGGCGACGAACATTGTGATACGCTTAAAAGGACCAGAGTCAAGGTATGTGAGGCTAACTCTCTATGTTTGGGATTGTTAATAATTCTCCCTACACTACGTTTCTTTTATGACGTTACTAATTTTCTCATAAATATAGTTAAGCCTAGTTCCTTGAATAGTTGTAGAACTTCTATTCTCTAGCTTCATAACTCGTTCATGACTTTCATTCTGAACGTTGTGAGATCAGTGCGTATTGAATATAGACTTGGGTTCGATGCCCACGAGTCTTAGTCTAGATTACTAAGCATGTCATAAACAATTGAAGTTTCAGTGTTCATCAGTTCAAGAATACATGTCTCAGTCTAGTCCTATTTAGTATTCCAACATCATGTAACTCATTGTGATTCAGTATATCAGTATCATGTATTACAGTATGATTCTCAATTCTTGATTTTAAATCCCTGAATGTTGAACACCTATATTTGGGCCTGAGGCTACAGTTTATGCTTTATGCATCTTTGGGCCTGAGGCCGCAGTTTATGCTTTAGGCATCTTTAGGCCTGAGGTTGTAGTTTATGCTTTATGCATCTTTGAGTCTGAGGCCGCAATTATGTATATGTATACTTGGGTCCGAGGCCGTAGCTTGTGCACATATATATTGGGTCTGAGGCTACAGTTTAATATTCAGATAAACATGTGGTTCATCATTCAGAAGAGGGAGTATTCATGTCCGTACATCCTTTGTTTAGTTTAGTTATCAATTATCAGTTATCAGTTAACAGTTATCAGTTATCAGTTATCAGTTATCATTTCAGTTTTAGTTTTAGAAGTTATCATTTTTTCTGTTATCAGTTCTTTATTATCAGCTCAGTTTTAGTTTTAGCATTTACAGTTCTTTCTTTCAGTTATTTTACATACCAGTGCAATTCAAATGTACTGACGTCCCTTTCGCTCGGGGCCTGCATCTCACGATGCAAGTAGCGATTTTCAGGTTGACGATTCAGAGCGCTAGGATTCTTGTACCAGCTAATTGGTGAGCCCCAGTTCTTTCAGGGCATTACCATTGCTTTTCGGTCTTTATGTATTTAGAGATAGTCAATGTTTTCAGTACTTCATTAGAGGCTTCATAGACTAGAGTAAAAGTTAGACAGAGTCACATGCTTTTCATGCTAAGCAATGTTGACTACAAATATGTTTCAAACTTGTATTAGTGTTTCCACATTTTGATTTATATCATTCACACTTTCAGTATATCAGCATGTGTTAGTTTATCTTCCGCATTTAGTATATTATGATATCACATGTTAATTCAGCTAGCTAGTTGGTTCGCTCGGTCACATGTAGTCAGGCGCTGAGTGTCGTGTTACGTCCAGGCCTAGGTTCGGAGCGTGACATGGCCACTTAGTTTCCTTGATGCCCGATGATTGATACGATGCTGGAAGCGTCAACGTTGAAGTTATATTTTGACAATCTTGGTGCTTCCCTGGCCCTGAGCGGCCTGTCGAAACCATTTTTGCTCATCAGTCCTCGGCTTTTCGACCCTCGATCGCTTCTCTTTTCGTTCCTCGCGAGGTGACGTCCAGATCTGTTTTCCCTTCGATCTCCGCCGAATGGTTGATACCGATCTCGGATTGGTCTTGATTCATGATCGACGACTCTCTTAGACCTGTCATCGATTCTAACGGGATAAACGGACCTCGAAGGGGCTCCGAGTTAGTCGTCCTCGACTCTGATTTTTGACTGGTATCTGTTATGGACGTCGGCCCAAGTTACCACCGGGTAGTCTACCAAATTTTATTTTAGCTACTGCGAGGCCAAGGAGCTTCGGTGATTAAGTCCTTGAGTGAATGTCTGAATGACCCAATCAACCACAACCGGAGGCAGGTCCATCCATTCCATCTGGAACCTCGACACGAACTCCCTGAGCATCTCGTTATCTGTTTGTTTAACCTTGAAAAGGTCCGATTTTCTAGTTTCGACCTTGATGGCCCCGGCATAGGCCTTCACAAAAGCATCTGCAAGCATAGAAAATGAATCAATAGAATTTGGGGGTAAGTTGTGATACCATATTATTGCTCCTTTTGACAGGATTTCCCCGAACCTCTTCAACAACACCGACTCGATTCCGCCATCTTCTATGTCGTAACCCTTGATGGCACACGTATAGGAGGTTAGATGCTCGTTTGGATCCGTGATTCCGTTGTACTTTGGAATATCGGGCATACGAAACCTCTTCGGGATCGGCTTTGGTGCCACGCTAGGAGGGAAAGGGTTTTGGATAAACTTTTTGGTATTCCGGTCCTTTCAAAATCAGGGGGCGGGGAAGGGGGGTCCTAGATTTGGTCAATCCTGGAATTGTATTTTTCCATCTTCTTGTCGTTGGACTCAATTTTCTTTTTACCTGATTCCACCCGCTTCGTTAACGCCTCAAGCATTTTCATTACTTTGGGACTGACTCCAGGTGTGGTTTCACCCCACCTCTCGATGGGTTGTTCGTTTCTTCGGGTGTTCTCCCAGGACTATTCAGGCTCGACCCTACCAGGGACGTGGCCTTGATTATGGAGCTGCACTATCGCCGCCTGTTGAGCCTATAATATTTTGAAGATTAGCCGCAGGCTTTCCCCATCACCTTCGCCCTTGGGGGTTTCTCGAACTGTTGGTCGGGGACCTCCGCGAACGTTGTTTTCGGGGTCAGTTGGCAGGTTGACGTCGATAGCAACTTGTAAATTGGCATCGATCAGATCGGTAATTGGGACCTCGTTGGGATCAGCAGGGGGCACCTTATTGCTAGGCACCAAATTGTTGTTTTCGCCATGATGGCCAAACTTAGCCTCAACGTTCAAGTGAGCAGACTAAGAATTCGACATTTTTAAGCTGACCTGAAATTGATACCTTAAAGAACAAGCATAAAATGGAGTGTGTTATGGAGATTTGTATCACATCACCACTATTATCCTTTGCCCCATGGTGCGCGCCAAACCGTTTCCGCTTAAAGCAGACAACAATTGAATTTATACGCGGTTTTAAGGTATGTGGATTGATTCAACACAAATAATCAAGAATATTAGATAAATAATTTAAATATAAAATGAATAACCAAACCAATTGTGATGTTACGTCTGGGCTCGGATTTGTGCTGAACAGTAATTTTGCCCTCAATCGGACCCTTGGTTCGAAGCCAGATGTATATGAAGAACAACAATAAAATAAGAACTTTTCGATAGCTAGAAAGCAGAGAAATAAATTTGTATTGCCTTAGTATGCGTGTTACAATGTGTCTTATCAAAGAAAAAACTTTCCCTTTATATAGTAGGAGAGTTTCACCCCTATTACAAGTCTAAAAAAGGTAAAAATTCCTCCTCTCTCGTTAATTATTGATCTTTGAGGGTCAAGTAACGGATTGGATTGAGGATCTGTAACCGCCATCGAGCGAGATCCACACCGTGATATCTGGTTGGTTACGGATATCACGACCCTCTATCCGTCGCCTACAACCGTTCATGCGCTTCCCGAAGTCTCAGAACCCATCCCGAGTCCGGGGTACATTGTTTTATCAAGTCCGATGGCGAGCATTCCGTTCGGACCTTGATATAAGAAGTTCTCGACTTTGATTTCGATCACGTGTATTCATATCCTTGCATTGTTTGACCCACCAGAATATCGGGACGTATGTTTCCCCGCTTTCACTCGTATACAATGTCACAGTCATGTTTCTTGATCTATTTAACAGGTAAATCACTTTTACTATTTCCCGAATAAAGTCACCGAGTTACTACTATTTTTATTTGATTACAGTACGTACTTCTCTTTCATTTTTCCAAAGCCATAACTCACTCACCAATTTATTTCAATTTTACTCCTCTCAAAGGGATTCAGAACCCAATGTGCTTGAGCATTCAATCCCTTTCGTGCACGTGTAAAGTTGCATACTTGGAAAAAACAGGAATTAAAACAAATGTAGAAACCTAATTTAATAGGAGTATTTGATATTTCCTAATTTTTTTTTTAATTTACATCTAAAATCATAGTACTTCCTTTGTTTCTGAAGAATGACGCCATTTTCTTATAAAAAGATGACTACTTTTAAATTTTAAAATAATTTAACTTGAACATTTTATTTTATCTTTAGTAATAAACTTTTATAATCGCATAAATGGTATAACCTATTTAAGATAATATACTTTAAGAGTTTTATAGCAGCACATATATTATGGCAAATTTAAAGCTACATTTATCAAAAGTCTTCGTCTCTTTCTTAAATTTTGATTCAGTCAAATTACACCTTATATATAAATGGAGGGAGAATGAAAATTATTTACGATTTGATATTTTTAAATTTCTAAATTCATGTCTAAAATTATTGAGCTTGAGAAAGCTACATTGTTTAAAATTTGATATTTGCTTTTTTTACTAAAAAAGTTCATGCCTAGAATAATATATAAGTTTTCCGGTTTCTACTCAAAGTGGGTTTACAGTTTACTATTATTAATATGGGTATTACTACCTATATTCTAAGTTGAGATAGTTGAGATGAGAACCATTATGAGTGAATAACCTGAGCCTCATGCCTCCTCTCTCTAGTTTGCAAGATTTCCTCGATGTAAACACCATGTGAATAAATAGCAATTTTCTTTGAGGTATTTAAATCGTTTCATCTAAAATTAGTTAAGTTGCCGTTGAACTTATAAATGAAGATCTAGGGAATAGATATCATCACGTCTTCTGGTTGTTTAATATAAAGTCGTGGCAGTATATTAATAAAGAGAACTGTGCAAAAATGGTTAACTAATCGAATTCTTGCTGAACGACTTTTCTCCTTTTGAATTCTAATATATTTGAAACAATTATGGGTAGTTTGGTAGGTTATAATAAGTAAAATAATCCCTGTGTAAAAATTTAATCCGTCCAATATAATGTTTGGTTGCTCAATTCAATTTATGCATACCTAATACATGGATTACATATACCTCATAGGAGGGCTTAGCTAATACTAAGGAAACCAAGGGATTACTAATCCATGCATTAACTATACCTGGATAAGACCCTAAAATTACTAAACCGTCCCTCAAACCCTTTTGCCTAAATTTCTTTATATACAGAAAGAAGAATATTCAAGGGTATAATTGTAAAGAAGATTTTGTACAGTTTTAAACCAAACAGAAGCTTAGATTATACATTGCATAGCTAAGTTTTAATACAATGAACCAAACACTTGATAAAAAATAATCCCAGCACTACAATCCCTGCATTACTAATACCTGCATTGCTAATTCCTGCATTACTTGTGTTCGTACCAAATGACCCCTTAGGGGCCGTTTGGTTGGGTGTATAAGAATTGTACTAAATAAATTGTATTAGTAATGCTGAGATTAGTTATGCTGAGATTATTTCTTTACCATAATTTACTATGTATAAAAATAATATTAAATATAATATATAACTGATATAAATATTAGTCATATATAAGTTGAAAAACACAACCAAGTAACGAATTATGGTATAAACGATCATTTTTCATGCAAACATAATTCGACATTCAGGTTTATATGATAAGACCAACGCTGTCATTTGCTGTCGAGCTACAGACATACAGCCGGCCTATATGCATAGGATAAACATAAACTACTTTCTTTAGCTTTAGTTTTGTGTGGTGTTGCATCCGATGGTGGCCAACCAAATGGTTTCACAATACGTATATACGTCGATATTGATAAATGGATCTCAAATCCCACCGAAGTGGCACAAGGGTCCAATATCGGTAACAATAATTGAGATGGGCCTGACTCTGATACCATGATAAATGGACCTTAGGCCTAACTCAACCCCAAAAGCTAGCTTATGAGATGAGGATTGCCGAAGATCATATAAGGAGACCAAAGACCTTAAATCCCACCGATGTGGGACAACTCAACAGATACTACTTAAAAAATAATTTAAATTAAACATTATATGGGGTGAAAAATAAAGTCTTAGAACTTAATATTTCCAAATTTAAATTACCATACAAGTGTAATACTACACTACTCGTGTAAAATTTTATGTATGTTACTGATGATATTATTCATATACTATATGTTAGAAACTTGCTCGAGGAATCAAAAAAAATCAAGAATCAACATCATATATATTTACGTGTAAAGTACATCTGTCCTATCTAATAAAGGCCTTCATCTATAAGACTTGTGTGGTTTGAGTTACAAGAAAAAGAGAAGCAATCAATTCCTTTGTGGACCTCAGCTTAATTTTCTTTGTGGTTTCTAATGTCTTCTCCTTCCTGTTTACGGAATATTCACTTTCCTAAAAGGTTTTTCTTTAATTCCTTTTTTTTGTTCTTAGCTAAGAGTCTAAGAGGTCTGTTTGGTAGAGTGCATTAGAAAAAATAATGTATGTATTAGTTTTTTTTGGTTGATAAATTAATAATACTTTGTTTGGTACACTTTTTTAATATATGTATAGCTAATACAAGTATTAGTTATATATTCCATTTGGTATTATCCTATGTATAATTAATGCATAGCAAACCATGGTATTAGCACACGAAAAATTAGAAATCGTCGTGTTAAGCTGATGGAGACCGTTTTGGTTCCAAATTTGTTTAAGAATCATATTTTAATATGTAGTTTATTTGTAATGAGCAAATTCATGTTGATAGGAATCTATATTCGGCAGCACAAGAATCTAAAATCTTGAAGAAAATTATGAAGACAACAACTTTAGAAGGGAAAGGATAATATGATTACCATACAACACAAAATAATTAGAGAATTTTGGAACTAGAACACAACCTTGGAGTTTTATGGCCAAACATTATATAGACTAACCAGCTCTCGGCTATCAAAAACTAAAGTTTTTTTGCTAATTCTGAATACAGAGAAAGAAAGAGAGAGACCATGATGGTGGAACTCAAGCCTTTTATCTTCCATAATCACTATATTCTAAAAAGTTTGAAAGTCTGCTGATATCCAAAAAGTTCTCTAACATGAAAGAAGAACACTAAAGTTTGACAATTGTGGTTGAAGTTGTATGTAAAGAGCATGCACTAAGGTATATTGTATATGAGAATACAATTAACAGTAAGGAAATTTAAGAAATGGCCAAGCTAGTGCTCTTGTTTAGACTGGACCAGTACTCATCCTCCATTTCCTCCACTTGCTTTGTGGCCTTAACTTTTTGTTCAACAAAGGCCTTAAGTTGTTGAGAGTCATAAGGTGGTGGAAGTGTACATGGTTCAGTATAACTTGGAGACTTCTCTAAGGCCTCTTCAATAAACTTCCTCCAAATACCATCTGAAGAACATGCCAATGATTCTGAACATATTTCAATTGCATTTGGAGGAACGATTGGATCAAACTTCTGCAGTTTCGCGTATTCATTCAGCAGATGGTATATGTAATCAAACACATGTTCCATCTTCATGTCTTCATGAATGAAATGACTCCCTGCCTTCCCTATGGCTTGTGCCTGGAAGTTTCAAATTCAGAAAAATGAGATTATGACTAAAGAAGCATTATAAACAAAGTGAATTGGAAAAGCATACTAATCTTGCCTGATGTTAGCATGTTAGGTCGTTCATTAGCCTATATGGTTATTAGACTCGAAAAGCTGTGATATTTCTGCTAAAACTCGAGCAGTTTTCTTGAAAACTATTCATATATGGTACAACTATACTATATTAAGTATACCTTGTTGGTGTAATTGTTTCCCCATTGAACAGCAAATTTGAGAGACCTACACTTATCAGTGTCTCTAATAGGCCAGTAATGCTGCTGTGGGATCATCACTCTCATGAAGAAATCATAGTAACGTGGCGTTATGTATAATGTTGGAGAATCACAGGCAAATATGTACTTCTCACTCACTGACCATGCCCATCCTTCTACATATATCTTGAATCTAACCATTTGCACCAATTTTCAAATTTCAATCAGCCCCAAAAGAAACAAAATAATTAGTCAAAACAAGAGTAAACCTTTGGAATATTAACCTGTGGGTGCATTGGTCTTCAATATTTGATTCCTTGTACCCCTTTTTGGATTGATCAATCCAATCCTGAGATTAATTATCATTTGAAGACACATTAAAGATCATGTTATTATGTAAATATGTGTTGACAATGGCAGTAATAGTAGAAGAGAAACCTGGATATATAAGAGAGTATCCCAATTCTGATTATGAGTGACATTACACTTGATAAGGTCTTTCCTGACTTGAGAAACATTAGGATTTCCCCTCCAATAAGCAAAGGGTATTCTCTCCTTCCAACTGCTTTTCTTATTCCCTTGTTGTATCTTCTTCATCATACTTCTCCATGGTCTTATATTTGTCTCTCCCCTGTATACGATAAAACCAAAATACAGTCATCTATCATTACTAGTGTAAATCCTAAAAAAGGACAGTCCGATGCACAAAGCATCTCCCATTCACGCAGGGTCGGGGAAAAGGACGCACCCCTAGGGGTGTGATGTAGACAGTCTACCCTAATGCAAGCATTAATAGTTGCTTCCACGGCTCAAACCGATGGCCTATTAATCACATAGAGACAACTTTACTGTTACTCGAAGGATTCCCTTCACTATGTAAATCCTATATAACAAAAATATTAAAGGTGAAAAGAAGGTTAAGTACCAGCCCCAATATGACCAATCTGGGAAAACAATATCCAGACTCTCCCAATCCGAACAATACCAGAACAACAGCGGTGGGCCGGAGTTAGGCTGCTGGAAGTCCTTGGCGGCGATAAACGGCCGGTCATCGGTATTAAACATGATCTCCAAATTAGGCAGTTTTCCAGGGTACCACCTTAGGAGTTGTACAATCCCATACATGGTGAATAAATGTCTAGTTTCAATAGATTTCTTTGGATACCGTTCAACGAAAATTTTCCCATCCAATATTATTAATCTGAAGTGAGCATGTGTTTTGGCTTTCTCCAACATTTCCCTAGTGATTCCAGTCTTTTTCCAATGCCTTAAATCTACATGAATCCATCTAAAATACTCAGGGCATGTTGAGTTGTTAGGATTTAAGGGTTTATAGGATGTTGGATAGGTTCTTGGACATGTATTGGTCTTGTTCCATGCATTGCAATCCAAAGGGTATTCAAGAACCTGAGGCCTGATACTCGAGTTTGCTACTGTTCAATAGAACTTACCTGAGTACTTTGCCTGCGCAAATTTAAAGAACAAATTGTCAATTAATTCCTCTGAGTAGGAGAATCAAATGGTAAATTACTAGTAGAGCAGTATAATAATTGGAATCACTAAAGCAGTGACCTACTCAAGGTATCGTGCAGCCTAAGAAGCATTAAAGCAGTGACCATTTTGGAATGACAGTAAAGAAATTTTACACTTTCAAATATATGCATTGACCTGCAAGATCAATCCATCCAGCAAACGACAAGGCTGAAACTATGACGACAAACAAGAATATTAGCAACACTGTAACAAAGGTTGTCGATGTGGCTCTCTTCTTCAGATATTTCCATCTTGCAGCAACCACTGCAGTCTTTTGCGGCAAAACATTGATCATCAATTTCAACTTCTCGTTCCGTTCTTTCATATTTCATCCACCTCCTATAAAATCCAACTAAGAAATTTATGTCTAAGTAGAGAAAGTGGTAAGCTTGGCCATCATAGGTTTTCTTAGTACAAGTTGAAATTGATCATGGAATTATTTTGAAACTATATATATTAATCTTGTTCAAGTCCTTACTTCCAAGTTGATCTCCACAATCTGATGCTCTTTCTGCACCTTTAGGTAAGTGTTTAAGTTCTGTCAATTAACTTTCAGTTTAGAGTACTACTGCTAGAAGAAATTAATTTGCAAGTATGTCCAAACTCAATCTACCCTTTAGGTGAGTGATCTTACAAAATGAATACCATGCTAAACTGGTCATTAACGGTCATGAAAATATTTTATGTTATTTTTTTCCATGGACTTTGGTTTTTCATTCTCCAAAATCCAAAGTTCATACTTGATTTTTAAACTAGATTTTGATTTTTCCCCAAGATTAAGACAAGAAAATAGCAGGATTACATTCCAGCTTACAGGTAATCATTTCGTTTCATCCATCACCTTCAGGCAAGTGATTGATTGAAGAAATATAATGAAATATACGAGCTTTTTTTTTTTAATTTACAAGAACTAACAGTGAGAAACTGTTGAACTATAGAAGCAGCAATAGCCCTCAAAATATCAGCAAAAGAAACATAGTTAAACTAAACATAGTAAATCATTTCTGATTCAACTAGCAGAAAGGCTACTTATGGTCCTAAGCAGAGATTTCAACTAAAGACTGGCTTTGACAAAAAGGCCAACCAAGGAAGAGCTAGCCAGGTATATCCACATAAATGGAACACCGATGAGTGATGATGGTGGAACGTTTAAGCCTTTTATTTTTCATAAACATTTTTATGTGTGTTCCTATGATTGGTGGTTAAGTTGTATGGTGGGATAATTAGGATCCCTCCACCATTAACCAGAAGCCTTCGTTTTCAGTCCTGAAAATGAAGAACTACTTGGTACGAGGTGCTTTACCTTCTTTAGAGGACATATTGGGCACAAATCCAGATTAATAGGCAGTAATTTTTGGATACTGAATGCTTTGAAAAGAAGAAACTCTTGAAGATATATAGCATTTATAAACAAGTACACTAAGAAACAAGATTGCCAGTGATTATTCCATGAGGAATAAGGTTGAAGTTCTATGTGAAGAGTACTAAGGTATTATACATTAGGATACAATTAGCAAAAGGAATTTAAGAAAAGTCCCTAGCTAGTGCTTCTTGTTTAGCCGGGACCAGTACTCATCCTCCATTGCCTCCACTTGCTTTGTGGCCTTAACTTTCTGTTCAATAAAGGCCTTAAGTTGTTGGGGGTTATAAGGTGGTGGAAGTGTGCATGGTTCAGTATAACTTGGAGACTTCTCTAACGCTTCTTCCATAAACTTTCTCCAAATACCATCGGAAGGACATGCCAATGATTCTGAACATGTTTCAATTGCATTTGGAGGAACAATTGGATCAAACTTCTGCAGCTTTGCATATTCGTTCAGCAGATGATATATGTAATCAAACACATGTTCCATCTTCATGTCTTCATGAATGAAATGACTCCCTGCCTTCCCTATGGCTTGTGCCTGGAAGTTTCAAATTCAGAAAAATGAGATTATGACTAAAGAAGCATTATAAACAAACTGAATTGGAAAAGCATATTAATGTTGCCTGATGTTAGCGACATGGATGACTATTAGACTCAGCTCTCTTCTGCTAAAGCTCGAGTAGTTTCTTGAAAACTTTACGCATTCAGTACAGATTCTACTCTATTAAGTCATAGGCCTTGAAGTTATCTCAGTTTCAGATACACCCTGGTATATCTCTTCAAGAGTTATATCTATTCAGTTTGTTATAATATGTATTTTTAAATTCAGTCTCCCAATCGATTTCTTTATCACTTTCATACTCCAAATATGGTACTCTTAGAGAATATCTTTTTCTCTTGTTTTATTTTTGTAAAAACTTTGTAAAACACATTCAGGTAACGTTTGCATAGTTTAGAATTCTGCTTAGCGTGTACCTAAACACTTGAATTTCTCAGAATCAGACCATGGCTTGTGATGAAAGGGGAGAAAGGACAAAACACTTGTTGCTATGTGATAGAGAAAAACTATACACTGAAGAAACACACACACACACATACATATATGACGGATGTTGAAATGAAGTGTGTGGGAAATTGAAGGTATACCTTATCGGTGTGATTGTTTCCCCATTGAACAGCAAATTTGAGAGACCTACACTTATCAGTGTCTCTAATAGGCCAGTAATGCTGCTGTGGGATCATCCCTCTCATGAAGAAATCATAGTAACGCGGCGTTATGTATAATGTCGGAGAATCACAGGCAAATATGTACTTCTCACTCACAGACCATGCCCATCCTTCTACATATATCTTGAATCTAACAATTTTGCACCAATTTTCAAATTTCAATCCTCCCCAAAAGCATATTTAATTAGCTAAACAAAAAGATTAAGTCTGTGTAATATCATTAACCTGTGTGCGCATTGGTCTTCAATATTTGATTCCTTGTACCCCTTTCTGGATTGATCAACCCAATCCTGAGATAAATTATCATTTGAAGACACATTAAAGATCATGTTATTATGTAAATGTGTGTTGACAATTGCAGTAATTGTTAGGATCGATTCACTCAAAGACTCTGAACTGATGAAGAAGATGAAGAAATCTCGAAGAAAGTAAAGTTAAGGTAGAGAGAGAAAATTAGTGAGAGACAGAATTCATGGTAACACCCCCTTGGGTAAACTTCCACGGCGGTGAGGTATATATTAATAATTAAGAGTATTTGCAATTATAGATAATAAATGGATAATGAATAGTATATCACATATTAATCAGGCTCCACACCTAACAGTAATAGTAGGAAAAAAATACCTGGATGTATAGGAGAGTATCCCAATTCTGTTTAGGAGTGACATTACACTTCATAAGGTCTTTCCTAATTGGAGAAACCTTAGGATTTCCCCTCCAATAAGCAAAAGGTATCCTGTCCTTCCAAATGCTTCTCTTATTCCCTTCTTTTATGTTCTTCACCATACTTCTCCATGGTCTTATATTTGTCTCTGCCCTATAAACAATAAATCAAACACAACCATCTTTTATAACTAGTTAATTTGGAGGTGGTGGGAGCAGGAGTCAGAATTTCAAACTTTATGGGTACTGCATTCTAAAACGACAACTTCAAATATTAATAACTGGTTCTAAATTTTATGTATACATACTTAATGAATTTCTTACACAAATACATTATTTGAGCAAAATTTATTGACCCTAGGAGGGAGTACGGACTGAGCCAAGGGTCTATCAGAAACAGCCTCTCTATCTTCACAAGGTAGGAATAAGGCTACGTAACCCCACTTGTAAGATTTCACTGAGTTTGTTGTTGTTGTTAGGAGGGAGTACGACAGGATGGAACTCAAAAATAAACTTTTGACCTAAGACATAGTAAACTTTCTCGTTTTCTTTCTTTTGCAAAGTTAAAACAATATAATTCCTAAAATTTCAGACCATATAAAGAGCAATAGTAGAGAAAATTTACTCGCACACAAAATTTCTTCAATTTTCGGTGAATAAATGGAAGAAATAAAATGTTATGAAATGCATGTTAATACCAAAAGAAAACATTAAGGATATGAAAGAAGGTTAATTACCATCCCCAAAATGACCAATCAGGGAAAACAATATCCATACTCCGCCAATCTGAACAGTACCGGAACAACGGTGGTGGACCGGAGTTAGGTTGCCGGAAATCCTTCGCAGCGATGACCGGCCGATCATTAGTGTCAAACATGATCTCCAAATTAGGCAATTTCCCAGGGTACCACCTCAGAAGCTGTACAATTCCATACATTGTGAACAAATGTCTAGTTTGAATAGAGTATTTTTCATATCGTTCAATATAAATTTTCCCATCCAATATTACTAATCTAAAATTAGCATATTGTTTGGCTTTCTCCAACATTTCCCTAGTGATTCCTGTGTTTTTCCAATGCCTTAAATCTTCATGAATCCATCTAAAATACTCAGGGCATGTTGAGTTGTTAGGATTTAAGGGTTTATAGGATGTTGGATAGGTTCTTGGACATGTATTGCTCTTGTTCCATGCATTGCAATCCAGAGGATATTCGAAAATCTGAGGCTTGATACTTGAGTTTGCTACTTTTCTATGGAAATGACCTGAGTACTTTGCCTGTGAAAATTTAAAGAAGAAAATTTCAATTAATTTTTCAAGTAGGAGAATCAAATGGTAAATTACTAACTCGCTTCCATTCATCATCCATTCTGAGGAAAGATTCTTGAATAACAGGCTAAGAATAGTCTTATAAGTCCGTGTCCGTTATGTATGCTCCAATAAGAAAGTCCCTTACTTCGGCTCGTAAGGATTTTCATTTTAGGCAAGCAAGCTGAAGCGAGTACCCTTTTTTAAGTCAACCAATTCGAGTACGAGAATCAAAGAGTGATTTGAAAAATAAGGCAACTATCTATCACATGTTAGTAAGTTCATTTACTCTATTATGGTCGTTTGCTAGACTGTACTAAGTAAAATAATCCCTGTATAAAAATTTAATCCGTCCAATACAATATTTGGTTACTCAATTTAATTTATGCATACCTAATACATAGATTACTTATACCTCATACGAAAGTGTAGCTAATACCAAGGAAACCAAGAGATTACTAATCTCTGCATTAACTATACCTGGATAAGACCCTAAAATTACTAAACCGCCCCTCAACCCTTTTCCTAAATTTCTTTATATATAGAAAGAAGAATATTCAAGGGTATAATTGTAAAGAAGATTTTGTACAATTTTAAAACAAACACAAGCTTAGATTATACATTGCATAGCTAATTTTTAATACAATGAACCAAACACTTGATAAAAAATAATCCCAACACTATAATCTCTGCATTACTAATACTTGCTTTACTAATCCCTGCGTTATTAATCCCTGCATTACTTGTGTTCGTAACAAACGAACCCCTTAGTATATATAAGTAAATTTTCCCGTGTACAATTGACCAAGCCGCTCACTAAAAGAAGAAATATTTAAGAGTAATCCCTTTGTTCTCTTTATAATGGGCGCAAGTATAAATACAAATTACACTTTCACAGATATTTAGTCACGTATGGAACTATTACATAAATTGTGCAGAAAAATATACCAACCAATATTACAAAGAGTACTTATTAAAACTGTTATAAATTTTTTTTCTTAATTTCTACTACTTTGTAGTCAAATGTAGGAGTAATCTACATTTACCATTTATTGCAATGTAAGTGGAGTATTCTCTTTTCTAGAGCAAAGGATATACGCTCTCCGTTTATTTTTACTTGTTCATTATATTAAAAATATATTTTCACTTTTACTTGTCCACTATACTAAATCAGGAGAAAGATAATATTTTTTTCTGTTTTACCCTTATTATTAACTACTTATCCCTAAATCATTCCCAAGACTTTTGGAAATGCTACCGTTATTATGGGTAAAATTATAATATACATACTTCATTTTTTTTTTCTTACAGAAGTGCAAAATCAAAAGTAGACAATTAAAGTAAACGGAGGGTTATATATATTGAGTAGACAGCAATATTGGTCGAGTGTCGAAAGCTCGTAGTTTAAAAGAGATTAGTAAATGAGTCTAAAATTCATGGATGGTAAAACTAAATTAAAATGACTTGAGATAATCCCTTAAGAACAAGCTGCAATTAAATTACTTGAAACTAGAGCAAATTCGGACAGAGATGTTACAATATTAAGATTATTAAATTCCAGGAAAGTAATACTCGTTGAGAGAGTATTAATTTGAAATTTTTTTCATGGACTACATTATTTTCTTTTTTTTTTACCAAAAACCATCTTAGAAGAGACCTTATATATGTGTTTGTGTCCAAAAAGTGATTATATTCAAGAAATTATGAATAATATGAATATTCATATTATTCGCCCGTCAGGGGCGTACGGAAAACTTTTTGTAAATGGTGTCGTATTTACATAAATAAAAAAATAAAAAAATATTACGTAATATCATTTTCCCACAAGTTGAAAGCTTTGGCTTAATGAGTTAGTTAAATATTACTTGAAAGGGAGGTGTAAGTTCAGTTCTCCTTGGCCTCAAATTTTTAACAAAAATGCTCGCTCAAAGATCTTCAAATAATAAGATGTCTAGGTCTAGATTCGAACCTACAACCTTTATAAGTCCAAATACAAGCTTCTGACCAAGAAGTACTCTCGACTAGAAAGCGGTGTCATTACTATATTAGTATAAATATTTAATATTTTTTTCCGGCGAAGCAGATGATACCACTTCCACCCATGTGCATTCGCCTCTGCTGCCGTTTAACCTGTTTTTTATCCGTATTAAATATGGGTAGAGTCGATAATTTATCCGTTTTTACATTACTCGTCTAATAAACCCGTCCATATCCGGCCCGACCCAATGGTTTGCCACCCTAACGATGACACTGAAAGAGTTTAAACGTAAATGAGAGTAAGAACATTAACTTACAAGATCAATCCAACCTGCGAACGACAATGCTGAAGCAATGACGAGAAAGAAGAAAACTAGGAAGGCTGTCACAAAGGAAGTTGCTGTTGCTGATCTCTTCATCAGATATTTCCATCTTGCTGAATTCTTCTGCAACACATAAGTCCTTAACCAGAAAACATTCATCAACTTCTCGTTCCTCTCTTTCATGTTTCCTCCTCCTCCTCAAAAATCCAATTGCCAATTTATACGTAATGTTATAAACAAACCTAGAAAAATCAAACTTGAGTTTAATAACAAACTTGGAGAAGTATCCGTTTTCTAACAAACTTGGAGAAGTATCCGTTTTCTACTTTATTTTCTTCGCACAAAGAAAAATCAAAGGAAATCTCACTTTTCACATCCTCTGAAAGATAGAAACAAAGATAGCCTTGGTGTTCCGACCCTTTTTGGTGTGTGTGTGTGTGTTGCGAAGGGGGAGGAAAGAGCTGTATTAACGAGAAGTACAGCGGCGGATGTACGTTGACCGTGTCGGGTGCTGAAGCACCCATTAACCCCGACGCAAACTCTGGATAATTATATGAAAAATACAGGGAATACTGGTGTAAAGAACTAGCAAGCACCCATTATATTAAACAAAAAGTCTTTTGGGTGCTTTGGTTAAGAGGTGAGAATAGAGTGCACAAATATAAAATGGTTAGGGTTCGATTCTTGCATGTCTCAATTTTTTTATATGACCAGAGAGTGAGCACCCACGACCTTAAAATCCTGGATCCGCCACTGGAGAAGTACCATGTTTATTGTATTAAAAATTAACATACTCCAATTGATGGCGCTAATGTATTAAGAACTGGAATATTGAAGAGAAATAGTTAATGAGAATAGCAATAGTTAATGAGATTTCTCTCTCGGCCCTTTATGTACGTGTTAATTCTTGTACAATAAAATTCCACGCTAAACTATTAATTCAATCTACTGCTAAAATGTTCATAAGTAATTTACTCAAAAGTATATATACTGCCAGGATTTTTATTTTTATTTTTTTTGAGATAAGGTAAGATAGTAGTATATATACTGTCAGGATTGACTATTTATTCTGCATTTACCTCCTTATAACAAACAAAAAGATCATTTTTTTGGAAAATGTAATTTGATTGGACTTATATGACTGGAGAAGGAGAGCCTAGACTCAAAATTCTAGCTAATTTACGTTCTTTAATTTTTAGAAAAATCCAGTAACAGCGAGTGCTGGTGGTGGTGCGCGGTGGTGGATGTGGCTGCGTGCAGTGGTGCGCGGTGGTGGATGTGGCTGCGCTCAGTGGTGGTTGTACGATATGATTAGTGATGACTGATGATGATGGTCGTAGTGTTTGTGCAGTGGTAGTAGATAAAGTGGTGGTAAAAAATCAAATCTATTTAAGTGAACACGTCTTAATAATAAATTAAATAAATCAAACCTATTTAGAGCAAATAATTAAGCGAGATATTGAAATAGATAGGAAAAAACAAATACACTTCATAAGTTAGAGATATAAACAACTTGGATGTATGAGACTAGGAAGGATCACCTTATACTTTTGAGACTTTTTTTTTCCTTTCACATAATTAAGATGGATCACCTAATAAACAGACTATTGTTCGAACTATCTTGATTTAGATTTTATTAAACAAGGCTTGGTGTGATGACCCGCCATATCATCATGCCACATAGGTGCCATTTGGCATATATTAAAGCCATGTGAAAGCTTACATAGGAGGAAGGCTAACAAATTGTACAAGATCGTGAGCAAATTGTCAAGTGCCACACGTGTACTTAGATAACGACTAAGGACGTGACATTGGTCTGACTAAATCATCGAGATCTCTCCTAAAAAAGATCTGAACTAACTACTCACTCAATGCGCATTGAAATTCTAATCAATGCCCTTATTTAGCATCTTTGAGCTTCGATTCATGGTGATGAATTTTCTATTAACAAAGAAAAACTGACCTTATTCTAGTACCCAACTTAGGGAAATCCAGAGAATTCGGCAGCAAAGCATAGAGTCAAAGCAATAACATCATTTAATAAGCTGATATTATAGACTAATTAATCCTTCATCCACATGCAAAGCTACCACAAATTACAAGACGAACACAGAAACTGTTCTAAAAGAGTGAGGCAAAAAGGGAGGTGAACAGATGAAATATCATGTAGCTATATAAAGTTATTTGAATCATTTACTTTTCTAAATGCCCATGATTATCTTGTGAGATTAACAAGTATGAAGCCATGTCTTCACTGCAAAGGTGACTAACGTGACTTGACTTGGGGCTGGACTAATCAACTGCAATCTAAATGATATAACTGTTAACGAAAGGTGTAGAACCTTGTGACTGCTCTAAGAAGATAATTACAGTAAAATCACATTAGTTTTGTGTCTTAAGTGAGAATACAGCAAAGTGTTAATTAGCATGAAACTAGAGAGTAACATGTGACTGAACCACAAGGAAATAAGGCATTTGAGTGGCTTTAACTAAGCACTGTTCAAAGTAGTCATAAAGCAAATCATAGAGACAGCATAAGTATAAAGCAAATCGCGCTGACAGAATCCTTTCACATGCATAATGCACTAAGGCTCAGATTTTCATTTTTTCCGGTGATCCCTTCAATAACAGAGGAAGAAACTTGAAATGCCAACTAATTCCCCTGTCAAACAACGTCGCAGAGCTCTAAACTGAGAAGAACGTAAATCACGTAATTTGGCCTATTCCCCTGTCAATTCAATGAAGTTGTTCACCTGGAGTTGGGGTCATATTATCGGCCTCAGCTCCAAAATGACCCACGACCCATGTTCAACTCTTCAACTGTCAAATATATTCACAGATCCACCATCGTGCCTGCAACTATCTGGCTTTTTTCAATTTCTTTTCACACTATATCTTCTAAATCACTTGCAACAAACTTAACCAATTTACACATTAACGATGTTATACCTCAATTTTCAGTCATGCAATGTATCTTGGGCAGCAACTCACTTCACGGAGCCATGAATGAGAAGATCTCAAATTCTTGAGGCTTCAGAAACCAGTTCTTGAAATTTGAACTGCCTTTAAAGGTTTTTGAAGCTAAATTATATTCTTGCGACTTATCCTGCAAACGATAGTAGAAAGCGGTGAAACACTCTGTTTCCGCAGATTTACTTATATTGCTACGAAAAAATTAGTCTCTTCAGTTCACATAAAGTGAGAAGTATAAGTTATCACATAAGAAAATATGCTCTTTTTTTTTGAGAAGTAAAATTATGCATGTATTTGTATCCAAACAACTGCATGCCACCTTTATTGCTATGAAAAGGGGCGGAGCTAGCAGGGTTCTGCCGAATCCAATAACTTACGTCCAAATTTTGTATTTGTCTTAAAATATTTACTAAAATATGACAAATTAATTAATTAAGAACCCAGTAACTTAAACGAACTACAATTCCGAAACCATAAACTTCAAATCTTAACTCCGCCTCTGGCTATGAAAATATTAGTCTCTTTTGTTCACCTAAACTGAAAATACGAAAGTCATCACATAAGAATGTAAATATCAATATTTTTTGGGTAAAATATGCAGATATTTGTACAGAAAGAATAACATGTCACCTTTAGTTCTCGATAAGAGTTCTCAAAGAAAGCATGTTCACTTAAGCAATTACGTGATAGTGATAAGAAGGACTCCAAAAAGCGCTTCCTGAAATGATTATAGTAGATGTTATTTCCAACAATTTACAATATAATTCCACATACCATGGATAAGCCTATGCAAAATTTTAAACGTCAGAAAGGACAAAATACTAAAAGCACATTATACATAACGATCACATTAATTTAGTAAAAATAACAAATTGTGCAACTTCTTATTAAGCATCAGACTGAATTTTCTAAAATTTTACCCCACGAAAATGAAGGGTCATAGCATTACCAATGCTACAAATTTTTCTAAAATCTATTCCTTGATGAGCTTACTTGCATAGAGAAGACTCAGTGGAAGGAGACAATGCGCCTTTTGCAGAAGTACCCTGCTTCCTGCCAGTGGTTCCAAGTATGACTTCATGCAACCCAGACTTGTTCCAGCATATAGAATACCTTGAAAGAAGAATACGCTCTTTGAGAAGAAAAAAAGGAAAAGCAGTAACAACAGATTATTCACCTGGAATAAGTAATACTGTGAAACATACCCACAAGTTAAAGTGGTGAGAGCAGTTTCAGAATGTTGAAACTCCTCGGGTGGAATTGGCGCTACAAAGACAAGTGACTACCAAAGGCAAGGGAAGAAATGTAACATATATACAGTGATGATAAGATGAAGAAGCACGACTAAATTAAATTGTGCAGAAACCTTGTTCACTTGGAATGGATCGATTAACTTGTTGGACAATGGTAAGATCCGCTCATATACAGCTCTCATAGTTTCATCTTCAAGAATAGAGGTTTTAGAAGCTATATGGGACTGTCCAATGGTCACAGAAGAGATATAAATTGGATCCAAGAAGTAAGAAAGTAGAGCTCCTGCAACAAGAATGGTACTTGACTGAAAGCAGAAACAACATAGAACTTCCGGAAAATACTAAATAATCACTCCAATACGTAAGAAAGCAAAGCTCCTGTAACAATAACAATAACAATAACAACAATAATAATGACTGGCTTAGTGTTAAAACACTGACAATCACCAGAAAATAGAAACTTTTCGTTACAGGACATATTCAAAGCACGCTAAAGAGAAGAGTTAAAATACTGACAATCACCAGAAAATAGAAATTTTTCGTTACAGGACATATTCAAAGCACACTAAAGAGAAAGTCTTCACAAAGTTGATAATACAACACCTACAAGAGCAGTGCTCACAGGTCCATTTCATGAAACAATGTCCTCAGAAATTTAAAAGTCCAAGGACCAGGACTTTTTTCCCTTCCAAAAAGCATATGATTATACATCAAAAACTACTTTCAATCCCATGAAAGATGAAACAGACAACAGACCATCCATGCCATTGCATATTGAATAGTCAGATGAACCCATGTGTTTTATTGAACAGACTGTATGTGTTAGTAATGTGCAGGTATTTAATGGGAAATCGTAATAATCCAAACTCCACGAAAGATGGGGATGTACAGCAATTAAAAATCCAGTAAAACATCCGATACTTTCATATAGCTGCTAATCTCAAATAATTAAATGAAACGAAAGATGATTTAACGCATCAGTTTAGTCGATCTAGAGAAACAATTATCTGTGTACAATATAAAACAAAAAAATTAGAACACGATAAAGAACTTGTGCTATAACAGCTTCTATACTATTCAAAAATTTTGAGAAAGGTAACAGTTTCTACATACGTCAGTCCTCATTAGTTATCTCTAAAGGTTTCTTTCATTCGTTTTGGATGTTTAATTACTGAAAGCATATCTAACAAAAAGAAATATAAGGAACCTTGTACACCGACCACGTTCCAACGGGCAATCTTATCAGAGCAGCTGACTGACAAAGTTGTATCTCCACGACCAGGTTTTCGCACGACTGTGCCAAAGGCCACGGGAAAACAACCTGAAAGGATAAAATCTGAAATTATTCTTAAGAAAAGAATAAACAGATATGAGAGCATGGACATTTACTTATCATTATTCTCTCTCTCTCTCTCTCTCTCTCTCTCCCTCCCTCCTCTTTTTTAGTTTTTTACTTGCTTTTAAGTTATGAGGGGGAGATAGCACTTTGGGTTTCCTAAATCTATTCTCATACAATACATGAACCATTATCTAGGACCTGGCGAAAAGTCTTAAAGTGAGACAATGTCAATTGTCAATTTTGGTACTTTAGTAAATTATGGTTAGATCGTTTTCCTCTAAGCATTTGTTCATAAGGACTGGTTTACAATAATATCCAAAATCCAAATGATTAGATCTGCCTTTTGCACAGTGAACTGCTGTTTGGTTAATCTCAAAAACCATAACTCAGGGAACGCCTCCAGAGGACATGATAATGTAGAAAATGCCGAAAGACTGGCGCGCCCAATTTCTTAGGATACATAGCATAGACATCATGATCAGTCCTTTTTATTTTCTTCCTTGTGGGCTATAATTTGGTTCCTCAAGTCAATTAACTGCTGGTGTGACGCGTTTACCGTTAATATATATTAAAGTTTACACCAGAAGTAAAGATTAGTTATTAATACTAAACAGTCACAAGCCAGATACTACCTCAGCTCTTCAGATACAACTAAAGGATCACCTTGACCCTTTTGCTTTTAAATCTTTGGTCTACGTGGTTTAGTGTTTGTCCCAAAAAAATATCAATCCTCCTTTAGAGGTTTTCCCAAAAATACTATCCTAAGTCGAAATTATAAACTTTTCAATACAACAGTTTCCATTATTCTATTCTTCAGAGACTAAAAAGTAACATGTCGATCCAATTCCCTTTCTTTTTATGAATGAGAAATCCATCTTGGGCCAATCCTTAGGACCAACCGCAGCCTTCGAAAGCCCACCCCTCTACCTTCTCCATTTAAATATCAGGCTTAGTTCGCATGGTGCAAGGCTCAAACTTGTGAAATAAGTCACAAGTCCCTCCACCTTTGACACTTGAACTAAGTTCTAGCGGGCGTAAATAAATAAATATGGAATGTATGTATTTCTCATGGCCAATCCCAAGTAGTAAAGCAGAGACTCTGCTCTACAAGGAGATAGGATATGAGATCACGCTCTTCGGATAAAAGCAGGATATTTCCTTTTCCAAAAGAAGAAGAAAGCATCAACCGCTAGAATAAAGTGGGCTTGATAACTAATTTTTTAATAAATGTTGAACAATATACATTTTTATTTTTGAGAATAAACAATACACATTTTTATTTTGTCAATTAATATACGTGAAAAATCAAGACAAGCAAGTCCACTGGAACAGGACTACTATGTGAATTTCTAGCATAGTACTTTTTTTTATAAGTAATTTCTTACATAGTACCTCACAAGGAAGAAATAAGTTCAAAGAGTGGGTGACACCAGTTCACACGGGTAAAAAGGACCACTAACCCATCAAGACAGCCCACAAAAGACGGGTTTGGACTGGATATTGAGCCTATGGATTGAGCTAGAACCGACAAAAAATGTAGAAAGAAAGAGCAAAATATATGAACTAAGACTTGAAGGTGGTCAGAATGGAAGTGGGCTATAGGCTTGCGACCAGGCTTGGAGTCTTGATCTAAGAATCCACCTTGCTGATCTTGCCTTAATATGCATGCCCATTCAGGAACCAACTCAGCCTGACTGGTGAACAACGCTAGCATTAAGCACTCTAGCAGAAAAGATCTAAATAAATGAAGATTCTACCCCCACTTGGGATTACTTTAAACAGTAACTTAGTCAACAAATCTGAGTAACAAATGACTCAACAGATTCTATATGACAACGAGGGGTGCACAAAAGGCATTACAGGAACTGGATATACCCAATGTTACCTATATGATCATACCATCATTCATTGTAGTATATCCCAATGACTCCCCTTTTGAATAACTAAGATGCATAGACGAGCACATCATGTCCCCTTCCTTTGAAGGACTATCACGCAATGAAGAGCGTTCTGAATTAGGTGAGGCAACTCCACCTGCAAAGAAGCTATCACAATAACTAAATCAAAAAACAGAGAGTTCTAGTCTTACATGAAAATGAAGAATGTGCTTTAAAACAGATAACAGTCTATCAGTACCTACAGGGTAATTGTGATATGTACAAATGTAACTGCCACCCGTGTTTCATTTTCAATCTCTTTGGTCCTAAACCATCATTCTCCAAATGGAACATGAAGTTTTCCGCATCATCACATAATACACTTCTTTTTCCATTGCTATCATGAGTACTGTAAAAATGTTGAATCTCTGAATACAAGTACCTGGTGTGATCAAAGAAAATCTTTAAGGTCACTGATAAAAGTCCTTTTCCTTTAACAAAAGTTAGGACATATCTCATCCATGTACTCCTAGACAAATCCTTGATCACTCAATATATAACACTCACATAAAAGACACTAGCACTGCAGCACATCACAAAGTCGTGAAATCTTTAGAATTAAGACTTCCGTCTTCACTCCAGAAATATCGTTTCTTTGAGTTTAATTGATAGGTCTATCACTTCCTGTGAATAGAATCAAAGACCAGCTTCTGCTAAAGGTGAAGAATGGACTGGTAGGAGGACCAAGGTTCATTCGAAATTGTTCAGAACGCCCCTTCCAATATTTCCAGACAACATGAGCGGAAACATATTATTTCCAGTCCCTTTCAAGAACAAGATAAAATTCATTCCCTTTTAGTTGTTAAATACAATACCTAGTGATATAGTCCGTCAACTTATTATGCTGATATGCCAAAGTATGGTCAGTTGGTGATGGATGGTCTCATGTGAAAAATGAGAATTGTTTGATACAACTCACACAAGTACTCGTGCATGATTGAAACTGTATTCTTGCACACAATTATAACATTCAAAATTAATATGTGGAGTAAAGGTCCAGACTTCCATGTACCATCCGAAATTGCTTAATTTTGCTTCCAGTTACACATTTGGTCAACTAATACCCTCTCTGTTAGCAAACCATCTCGTACTTGCTCTTTCAACTGATGAAGCTTCAGCATGAAATGGATAGATTCCACGTGTCCAAATTGTTCAAGAAAAAAGGTCCAAATTTAGCCCTGAACTTTTGACTATGGTTTAACATTATCCTTAGTTGGACCTTCATTAGACGTCAAGGGCAAAAAACAACTCTTTTTCCTGACGACATGAGTAATATTAAACCAAAAGTTTAACAAAGGCTAAAGTTGATCAATTTCGGATAGTACATAGACTTTTTTGAAATTCTAAAAAGTCCAATTCAATAAGATGCTTTGATCTTCCAACTTCAAAGATTAATCTTTTTAAAACAGAGAAAGTAACATTTATTTCCTCTAATTCAGCAAATGGAAAAATGAGCAAAAAAAAAGAAATACCTAAGTAGAGCTCTTCTAGCAATAATTTCAGCATGAGAATCATTCACAACATCGCCTTTCGAGCTCCGTCGCGAACGCCCTATGCATTTCGTCCCCGTCCCCACTGATATCACTTTCAGTTCTGCAAATAATAAACAATTATGTTTTCTCCAGCAAAAATAGCAACTACAGAAATTCGATAAAAAAATTCAACAGTTAAATGACTTTTCCAACTTTTCTGGGACCTTGGGAAGGTGAAGAGAGAAGAAAAGCAGCCAAAACAGTTACTTCACGACCCTGAGGTTTTCCTTTCTTCGGTAAACGCCGGTATATTGAGAGAACTGCTTCTGATACTTTCTCCCCCCACGGTTTCTCCGGTGCCGGAGCAGCCGTCCTTTCTCCGGTGGCGTCCATATTTTCAGTAAAGTGTGAAGTAGAGTAGTAGACTGAAAGTTTTTCCCCAGGCCCTTATTCAGAAAGTAAGTCTGGGTATTTATGGTTCGTTTGGATTTGTTTTTCTAAACCAAACTAATTAAGTCGGTTATTCAAATATTGGAATCAAATTAAACTAATTAAATTAATTTTTTATTAATTTTTTATCGGGTTTTGATCGATTTTTTGTTTCTTGGTTATTTATCGATTTTTTTCTTAAATATGAGACACATTACAAAGCACATATTTCAGAGAGTATATTTTTAATCTAACACTATCAAACCAATTATTCTTTGAGAAATTTATCATTTACCAAGATATATTGATGATAATTGAATCAAATAGTGACGAATAATTTACGTACTCAATTAAAAATTAATTAATTTTAACATGAAATGAATTCTTGTACTTAGCAAAAGAAAACTACCAACCAAACTAGAATGTAAAGGCAAGAATTAGATTATTATAATAGCAAAAAACTAGATTAAAAATATAAACGACTAATATGTATCATAAAATTTTTGAACCTTTATATAAAAATATACATATATATAGGTATAATAATAAATTTAAATAGCTACTTCTATAGTCGTTTGGTTCGAATTTTTTAGGTTATTTTTGATTAAAACCAAAATTAAACCAAATTTAATTGATTTTTAAAATTTAAAATCAAAATCAAACTAAATCTAAAAAATATTAATTTTTTTAATCGATTTGATTCAATTTTCAGTTAGGTTCGATTTTTCGAATTTTTAGGAACACCCCTATTCGGAATAGACGAAGCCTTTAAAAGTTGCACGAGCAAGTCTCATTTGATGATTCACAAATACACGTCTTATTTATTAACTGCGCTGAACACTGGTTTTTGTGAGAATAGATAGCTTAGGAGGAAAAAAAATAGAGAATGAAAAAGGAATAAATTTTTTTTGATTATATATGTATATTACCAGAAATGTTTATATAGTCACTTTCAATTACATAACAAACATTTCTTTAGATTTTATATTTTTCATTAAATTATTGAATATTTTTTGAAAAGAAAATTAACACATAAGACCTACTTTTAATAATTAAAGGAGCCTAAAAGAATTGGAGGCCAAAGCGCCCGCTTGACAAAAGTGGATTGCTCAAGTGGTGAGTACCCTCTATTTCCAATCAATAGGTTGTGAGTTCGAAGGTGCGTAGTTAATTTGGTTCGAGTTGCTGTCCACTTTTGCTCTTTGGTGTTGGATTCAAAGGCTCTTCCCTTTTAATAAGAGTTTTGAAGAAAATTTCTGCTTAAAGGTTCATTACTCATTCTCCCTTTGCCATTATTTCGTGTTTGAGTGATGTGCTTATGCGAATTCATGTGATGACTTTTCTGCCGTTCATCTACACACGGTACATGTTCTTAGCTATTTACTGCTAGATTATGTTGATCCCCATATGAATACTTTTAAAATCCAGTTATTTGCCTTATGTTTGTTGATTTGGTACTATGAGGCATGGATTAAATTAATCACATGAATTTTTAGTATCATGCAGTTGGTTGTGGCCTGAAGTTATCTTATTAATTTGATGGGCTAAATGAGTTTAAACTGTACCCGCCCAATAACTGTATTATTCACTTAAATGAGCTGATCCAAATGCTAATATGGTTACGAGCTGAAGCACCTTCCATAATCAATTTACCTCATTTATTCCACAAAAAATTCCGTAACTCACGACTCTACATTAATCTCAAACTTAGGAATGGAGCGATCATAAACACGCTAGTTGCTTTTAGGCATGATTAATAATAAATTATCACAGTTATGGGTATAGTTCCTGTAGCGTAATTGTGATATGTAACCCCAAATTTCAAGTGCACATTCGCAATTTGCAATATAATAAAACAAACAAGTGTACGACATAGTAATTTGTTTTTGAAATAAATCCGTAAATACTCAAAATGAGCTAAAATAAAATCAAAAGCATTAAAAAATTAAAATGCGCATAGGTTTAAAACATGTAATGATCAGATAATCAAGCCATATATAATTGTAAAGTGAACGTGCTAAAATCATGGAATCCGAGAGTGCCTCACACCTTCTTCCAAGTTAATAAAATTGCTTAGCAGGTCTTCTGCGTTTCGCAAACTTAAATAGAGTCAAATTTTCTTGAATTAAGATTTAACGTAAATAGTGACACCTAAATTATTCCAAGTGGCAACTCTATAAAATTAAAATAATCAATCCCTTTTCAATAATGTAAGCACTCCAAAGTTTCAAAATTATAAAGAGTTAATACCTCAAAGCCCCCTAAACTGAACCAATTTTGTAAGTTTCATACTTAAACTATTGGGGATTCCCATTACCCCTAAACTACAATATACCCATTGCAAAATACCCCTCGAGTGCCATGTGTCAAGAAAAGTGGTTCAAATCTATAAAAGGTGCGTGAGAGCTTAAAATTTTGTCGACGGATGTCGTCCAATAGCTAATTAGTCCAGAAAAATAATTTTTCCTGATAGTTTCTTATTATTAACCTTATAAAACAGCCTTGATTAGTAACTCCAAAGTTTAATAAAGTTAGGGATGTTTTTTAATTGCCCATCAATAATTTTCCTAAATTTGATTTGTGAAACAAATCTTGACCAGACAAAGCTAACTGCCAACCGATCAAACACTTTTGGACTCTTCTTTTATTTGTTTCATGATATGAAGCTCCGGCTTGCAACTTTAATATTTTAAAAAATCATTCTTGGTGATCGAAGAATTGGGGGAAAATATTATAGAATTGAGGGAGAAGAGCCGAAAATATAATGATTATATTTTTTTTATTTATAATAAAAAACAAAAATGTACAAAAGCAATCGTAAAGAATCCATATTATAATGTTCGATTATTATATAGTTAAAAGAAGGAAAATTCAAGTACATGGACCTAAATAGATATTTTAACTAGAGTACTTTCCTTCGCTACATTAAAGCTAGAAGATGACTGATATATAACATCTGGATGCTTAATTGTTACTTGATAATTTCCATGAAAGAGTGAAATATCAAAGTAACCATTTTCATCGGTTGTTCTTACCAATCCATGATGTCTTACTTGCCCCATGAAGTTGTCGACGACATCTCCAGTGGGCAAGTTGTTGAAACTGTTATCAGTTAGGCACATTTTGTAGCAACCCTGTGGTTGCCACAGTGACTAGATCATAATTCCAGTCACCAATTCTATTCGGGTCTGGGGAGACATCCAACTCTGTAATCCATATTGGCAACCTTGCAGTTGCAAGTATGTCCATAGCAGCTCGAATGTAAGGCAGGATGGGAGTCTCAAAATGTCCTTGGAGTCCAATTCCAAGTGGTTCGATTGGATTTCCCGAATCTTGGCTAAGTATGTAGCCGGACTCGCCTCCCCATCGTAAGGGTATTCTAGGTGTTGAATTCATTTACGAATAAAACAACACCGTTGTCCAAAGTATGAGCAGCCTGGTAGAAGTGCGCAAAGGCGCCTTCCCCTAACATGCTTTCCATATATGAAAAATGCATATTTTCATTGTCAACATCCTAATGGATCATTTGCCCTCTGTATTTTTGGGATGATGGATAGAAACCTCCTTCATATGCCTGCCCTTAATTGTTTTTGTGGGAGAGTTTTTGCCCATGAAGGTAACCAGTATTGATTTTCCCGCACAATGTTATGACCCCTGATTACCATGCTATAATTTTTGCAATATTCAAGCATGGCATCAGCCAAGGGGTAGTCTATTTGGCCCTGATATAGCTCAGTTATGTGCCATTTCAATTCATTTTCAAATACAATTAGCTTGAACCTGGCATTATGCCGAGTGCTATAAGCTAAATTGTTTAAAATGTGTGGACTCATAGCAATTCCAAGTAGAAATGTATCTTCTATCTGGTCGATAGATATAGTTGCATTTCCTAGTGGTTGCCCTCTAGAATCTATAACTTAGAGTTTCAGGGTATTCTTCCTTAACTATTCATTTAATGTTCCGAAGAGAAAATGAGGGCAAATACATTAAAGCAGAAATTTTAATATAAAACAAAATTCAACATAAACTAACAAATTATAAATAATTTCCTCGAACATTAAATGAACAGTCAAGGAAGAGCAGAGTGAAACTCCAAGCTATAGATTCTAGAGGGCAACCACTAGGAAATGCAACTATATATATCGACCAGATAGAAGGTACATTTCCACTTGGAAATACTATGAGTCCACACATTTTAAACAATTTAGCTTATAGCACTTGGCATAATGCCAGGTTCAAGCTAACTGAATTTGAAAATAAATTGAAATGGCACGTAACTGAGCCATCTTAGGGCCAAATAGACTACCACTTGGCTGATGCCATGCTTGAATATTGCAAAAATTATAGCATGGTAATCAGGGGTCATAACATTGTATGGGAAAATCAATACTAGTTACCTTCATGGGCAAAAACTCTCCCACAAAAACAATTAAGGGCAGGCATACGCAGGAGGTTTCTATCCATCATCCCAAAATACAGAGGGCAACTGATCCATTGGGATGTTGACAATGAAAACATGCATTTTTCATATATGGAAAGCATGTCAGGGGAAGGCGCCTCTGCTCACTTCTACCAGGCTGCTCATACTTTGGACAACGGCATTGTTTTATTAGTAAATGAATTCTAACACCATAGAATACCCTTACGATGGGGAGCCGAGTCCGGCTATATACTCAGCCAAGATTCGGGAAATGCAATCGAACCACTTGGAATTGGACTCCAGGGACATTTTGACACTCTCATCCTGCCTTACATTCGAGCTGCTATTAACATACTTGCAACTGCAAGGTTGCCAATATGAATTATAGAGTTGGATGTCTTGGTCAGACCCGAACAAAGTTGGTAACTGAAATTATGATCTGGTCACCGTGGCAACCACAAGGTTGCTACAAAATGTGCCTAACTGATAACAGTTTCAACAACTTGCCCACTGGAGATGTCGTCGACAACTTCATGGGGCAAGTAAGACATCATGGATTGGTAGGAACAACCGATGAAAATGGTTACTTTGATATTTTACTCTTTCATGGAAATCATCAAGTAACAATTAAGCATCCAGATGTTATATATCAGTATCTTCTAGCTTTAATGTAGCGAAAGAAAATACTCTAGTTAAAATATCTATTTAGGTCCATGTACTTGAATTTTCCTTCTTTTAACTATATAATAATCGAACATTATAATCTAGATTTTCCTTTGCGATTGCTTTTGTACATTTTTATTCTAAATATAAAAATAATCATAATTATTTCGGCTTTTCTCTCAATTCTATAATATTTTTCCTCAATTATTCGATTGCCAAGGATGATTTTTTAAAATATTAAAGTTGTAAGCCGGAGCTTCATATCATGAAACAAATAAAAGAAGAGTCCAAAAGTGTTTGATCGGTTGGCGGTTAGCTTTGTCTGGTCAAGGTTTGTTTCACAAAATCAAAGAATCAAATTTAGGAAAATTATTAATGGGCAATTAAAAAAATCCCTAACTTTATTAAATTTTGAAGTTATTGATCAAGGCTGTTTTATAAGATTAATAATAAGAAACTATTAGAAAAAACTAATTTTTCTGGACTAATCAGCTATCGGACGACATTCGTGGATAAAATTTTAAGCTGTCACGCACCTTTTATATATTTGAACCATTTTTTTGACACATGGCACTCCAGGGGGTATTTTGTAATGGGCATATTGTAGTTTAGGGAGTAATGGAAATCCCTTGTAATTTAAGTATGAAACTTCCAAAATTGGTTCAATTCAGGGGAGTTTTGAGGTATTAACTCTTTATAATTTTGAAACTTTGGAGTGCTTACGTTATTGAAAAAGGATTGATTATCTTAATTTTATAGAGTCGTCACTTAGAATAATTTTTTACGGTGTCCGAAGTCACTATTTACGTTAAATCTTAATTCAAGAAAATTTCACTCTATTTAAGTTTGCGAAACGCAGAAGACCGGCTAAGCAATTTTATTAACTTGGAAGAAGTTGTGAGGCACTCTCGGATTCCGTAATTTTAGCACGGTCACTTTACAATTATATATGGCTTGATTATCTGATTATTACATGTTTTAAACCTATGCGCATTTTAATTTTTTAATGCTTTTGATTTTATTTTAGCTCATTTCGAGTATTTATGGATTTATTTCAAAAACAAGTTACTATGTCGTACACTTATTTGTTTTATTATATTGTAAATTGCGAACGTGCACTTGAAATTTGGGGTTACGTATCACAATTACGCTACGGGAACTATATCCATAGCTGTGATGATTTATTAATAATCACGCCTAAAAGCAACTAGCGTGTTTATGATCGTTCCATTCCTAAGTTTGAGATTAATGTAGAGTCATGAGTTACAGAATATTTTGTGGAATAAATGAGGTAAATTGATTATGGAAGGTGCTTTAGCTCGTAGTCATATTAGCATTTGGGCCAGCTCATTTAAGTGAACAATATAGTTATTGGGCCGGGGCAGTTTAAACTCATTTAGCCCATCAAATTAATGAGCTAACTTCAGCCCACAACCAACTGCATAATACTAAAAATTCATGTGATTAATTTAATCCATGCCTCAAATTACCAAATCAACAAACATAAAGCAAATAACTGGATTTTAAAAGTATTCAAATGGAGGATCAACATAATCTAGCAGTAAATAGCATGTAACGTGTGTAGATGAATCGCAGAAAAGTCATCACATGAATTAGCATAAGCACATCATTCAAACGACGAAATAATGGCAAAGGGAGAATGAGTAATGAACCTTTAAGCAGAAATTTTCTTCAAAACTCTTATTAAAAGGGAAGAGCCTTTGAATCCAACACCAAAGAGCAAAAGTGGACAGCAACTCGAACCAAATTGACTACGCACCTTCGACAGGAGACCTTGAACCCAGTTTTGTTAATAGCTGTTTTTGGAAGGATTTTCATGATATTTAGCGGCAGATTTTTGGATTATTTTGAAGCTGACTTTTGGCTGAAATTTGGACTGTTTCGGGGCTGTTTTCAGGTGGTTTCTGAACAGATTTTCAGATCTGTTTGGCATTGGTTTTTGGACAGTTTTGGTGGTGGTTTTGTGCTGTCTTTTCGGGGACTATTCCTGGGCGTTTTGGGACTGTTTTGGCCCCTTTTCCAGCTGCATTTTTTGTTGTTGATGGGTCAGTTTTGGCTGCTTTTCATGGCTGGATTTTGAGGCTATTTTTAATGGAGATTCAATGGTTGTTTTTGGGTGATCTTCATGGGTGGAGGCGGTTGGTTTTATACTGGATTTTCAGGTGTTTTTTGTGACGTTTAGGTGGTGTTTTGGTTGGAATTTGCTGGGGTTCGACGGACTGTTTTTGAGGTGAGGTTAATGGAGGTTTAGAGGAAGAAGATGAACGTGGCGAGGAAGAAAAAGAAGGCAGTTGCGTTTTTGGTCCAGCTCTAAAATGTGTAGTGTAGCTCTAAAATGTGTAGCGGTTTTTGGTTTCAGCTTGTAATGTGTCAGGAGCATTAGGGTAGGCATGGCCGCTGCATGGTGGAATTTAGCAAGTTGCCGGAAACCGGTACCACCTACCCGAGCAAGAGTTGTGCTCACCGAGAAAAAAGAACACTTCCATGTGTCCATTTATTATTGGCTCTCTTTTGTTAATTTTCTTTTCTTGAAAATAAGTAAACAAAATAAAATCTACTCCTAAAACTAACAATACTCAATATTTATTTGTTGAAAGTCTCAAATTTAAAAATTACACTAAACTAAATAAAATTATATTTTTTCGGAAACTTTTCTTTCTTTGTAAATGAAGATAAAATTTATACAAAAAAATGTGACTCTTTTTATCTTTCTTAATTTTTTTTAAGTAAAATCTATAAAAGGTAATTAAAATATGTAAATTAAACTTAAACTTACTTACATACTAAAAGGTGATAAATACTTAAATACTTAAAGGCGCCACTAGCACATAGGAAATTATAATAAAGAAGAAGAAGAGATTAATTGGTTCTCTATTGCCTCATTATTTTTTCAAAAAGTTATAAACACGTTGAATTATTTAATGTATAAAATTGAAAAGAAAAAAAGGTGAAGACCACATGAAAAAAAAAAGAGTGTAGAATATATCTTTTTTGAAAAGTTTATTTAAAAAATTTATGAAGCATTTGTGCAAAAGATGATAAATACCGATTCGAAAATCAATTATTTTTGTGAGGCTATTATGACCATATTAAAAATTAAAAAAATAAAAAAAACCTCAGCCAATATAGTTGTAATAATATACTTAAATTGTGTTTTATCAATAACATTTAAATTGTGTATTTTTTGTATGACATTGTTACGGTGATTTTATTATTCGTTCACTTCTTTAAATATCGATATTACTTACGAAAAATCCTGCATACTCTACGATTTAGTAGTTTTTTTGCTTTTAACTAAGAGCCCGTTTGGACATAAGAATTTTTTCACTTTTTTTCGAAAAAATTTTCACCTTTTTGAGAAATCAGTGTTGCCATGGAATTTTTAATTTTCACTTGAAGATGAATTTTGGAATTTTTCGAAAATTTAAAAAACTTGAAAAAGTTATTTTTCAAAATTTTCACTCAGATCAGTCACAAAAATTCAGAAACAATCTAAAATTATATTCATATCCAAACACAACTCTAATTTTCAAATATCTTTTTCACTTAAATTTTTTTTTTTTTTTTTGGAATTTTACAATTCTTATGTCCAAACGCCCACTAAGAGTAGTTTTGAACTTTTCATAAAATTCAATGGTGAGTTTGAAAGTAGTTTTGAAAAGTTTGTTGGACAGTAGGCGTAGGCGTTGTTAGATCATTAAAAAGTAATGCACTATTAAGGGGAAACTGAACCAGATTCTAGATTTATTTAAGGGGATTCAAAACATAAAATATAAAAATAAAAAATAAATTTTTTATAATTTTTCGGCGGGAGTTCAACCAAACACCCTTTCCGCCGCCTAAATCCACTCCGTGTTTAACATAACACAAATTTAAGAAAGAAAAAAAAAACGACACTTTAATGCACAAAGTATTATGCACTTACGCAGGGTCCGAGAAAAGCGCAACCCAAGAGGTGTGATGTAAACAACCTAGCCTACGGATAGCACTAAAAAAGTATCACACGAATTAGAATGGAGAGTTCTATTTCTATCTAAAATATATGTTTGGGTTCCCTGTTATATCCTTTTTTCTTTAGTAATTCAAATATAACACTTCAAGAAACCACCATCATGCTAAAACAGCTTTTCCTTTCTCTTTTTTTCTTTTTCGATTTTGGTTGTATAATAATAAATTTTCAAGGATCTGTTGTTGCTCCTTATTCTTATTTCTCGTTTTTATATTATATGTGCTTTTTCTTCGTTGGACCATATGATAATTGAACATTAGAATCAATTGAAAGATTCACTTTATGATCTTTTGAAGGAAAAAAGAATGGGATAGAAACCTAATATCACACCCTTTTCGGGACTAGAAACTCTTCGCTGAATATGGCTCATTCCCGTACTCCTTTTTTCTATTTTTTTTATTCTTTCATGTCGAGCTTTCGAAAGTCACTAGGGAGGGAGAATGAACGATCGACTGCTAAAGATCTTGAATAAAGCAGCATAAGCTCTCCCCTTGCTTTGCTCATTTTCTCTTGATACGCTTACCTTGCCCGTTTAGGTTTTCAAGAAGTAGACACGGGCAGAAAAATTCCTAGCTAGGTTCTTCGTCTCAGTGCTCTCTCGGCGGCCAGCTCGTCACAGTACCAAACCCTAGCTTTCTACCCTGAACATTGGGTATCTTCTTCTGGCCCCTTGGGGGAAAGTGAGAGCACTAGCTTGAATACACAGGATTGTCCATGTTTTTTACCTTAGCTCTACTTAGACTACTTCTCGATTTTTCCTTTTTACGATTGTTTGCTTCCAAAGGCTTACGCGGGACAGCAGTTCCATTCATCATCATAAAAGAGGAACGAAGATTCCCGAGATAGCTTTGTGGCGCCACTAATGAAGTCATATCCGAAAAGTTTTAATCGGCAGAGGCATGGGCGTATAATATTGGAATATAATTAGTTAATTAATGCAGGCCATAAATCTTAGCGTTTCTTATTAAAAAAATCATTGAAAATGTTAATCAATGCAGTCCATAAAACGAATGAAGTATCTTGTTTTTCATTTTTAACTCCTTTACAGCACCACTAGCACTAAGCAAAATTATAATAATTAAAAAAGGAATTAATTGGTTCTCCATTACCTCACTAATTTTTCTAAAAGTAAACACGTTGAATTAACAAAAAAAAAAATTAAAAAGGAAAAAACGAGAGACAACATGAAAAAGGTGTAGAACATATCTTTTGGAAAAAAATTCTTTAAATTTTTTAATTTATATTTTTAAAAAGCATTTGTGCAAAAGAAAAATATGTTTGGACAAACATGATTTTTTTAACGTTTTGTTAGCTTTTTATGAATGAAAAGTTGGTTTCTTTTAGTTCAAAAAATGCCTCATGGAGGGGAAAGTTAATTAAACGAGTTATTGGAAAGTTTTTCTGTGTGTTTCACAAATTTCTCGCGTCCAAACTTGAATGTTAGAAAATCTCAAGGAGGGAAAAAAATCAGAAATAGTCTAATTTACAACCGGTAATTAAACAATAGTCACAATTTTAATAATAATTAAAATTTAGTCTTTATTTCATGTAAAGATAAAATTTTAACAAAAACACCATTCAAAATCCTCCGGTATAATATGCGAAAGTTCGAACTTTTTATATATGAGATTCCAGCAAATATGCTGGAATTTTATAATGTGCTGGAGTTTTAATATAATATGCTGGAAGTTTATACGCATGAGCTCCAAAATCCAGCATATTATGCTGGAACTTTTCATGTTTTTATAATAATAATTTTTTTAATAATATTGTAAAAGCTTGTTATTTGTCAATTACTAAATTCGAAACTGACTGGCATATGTTATTTTCACGAGAACGTTATAACAAGACAAGATAGATCAAACACTTGAGCCTCACGTGAAAAAAATCAAATCACTACCTAACTAGAGAGTTGGGTGGAAATTTCTCTTTTTTCTTTTATTTTTGTTTTCATAACTATGTACAATATTTATGAGTTTAAATTGTACGCAAGATGTAAAAATACTTACACAATCAAGTCGCTTATTAGTAGTATTTACAGACAAAAATCTATAACAAAACATTTATAGGTAATTTGATAAAAATGATAACTAACCACTAATCACAAGTTAAACTATAACCATAGTTTATATTAACTTAAATACAAATTTTATTTAAAAGTATAAAAGAATATGAATTGACAACAAAACTAAAAACTTCGACTCTCACATTTTACGCGCTGCCGTTCTTTCAGAACGGAGGAACTAAGGGGTCGTTTGGTAGGTTGTACTAAGTAAAATAATCTCTGTATAAAAATTTAATCCGTCCAATATAATATTTGGTTGCTCAATTCAATTTATGCATACCTAATACATGAATTATTTATACCTCATACGAGGGCTTAGCTAATACCAAGGAAACCAAGGGATTACTAATCCCTACATTAACTATACCTAGATAAGATCCTAAAATTATTAAACCACCCCTCAAACCCTTTTTCGAAATTTCTTTATATACAGAAAGAAGAATATTCAAAGGTATAATTGTAAAGAAGATTTTGTACAGTTTTAAACCAAACACAAGCTAATTTTTAGTACAATGAACCAAATACTTGATAAAAATTAATCCCAACACTACAATTCCTGCATTACTAATCCCTACATTACTAATCCCTGCATTACTTGTATTTCTATGAAACCGCCCCTAAAAGTTTATTACTTCTTAATAGTCATTTGATCATAAAACACACGTTCTCTACACCTTTTCTACCCCTAAATAAATGGAACCTTAAAGTTTCTGATATACTATCATATCTTATAAAGAAAACAAACCATCTTTAGGCTTTGGAGAAGAAAAGCTCCTTCTGCACCTTCTTCCTTTTTACATGCAATAGAAAGATAAAGCACTTCAATTCCTTTTCTCCTTTTCCTTCATTTTTGAATATTGAAATAGTAAATTTGATTTCCCAATTCTTTTTTGGAAATCACCTTTTTTTGTCTATCTATATAATAGACCAAAATGGAAGCCACTCAACAGCAATAGCCATGGCCACCAACAATTCTAAAGCTGTCACCACCATGCCACCACCTCAAAGTAAATCAATCAATTCTCTCTATCTTTATGTATATCTGCATGTGTTTTTGTTTTCTTGATTTCTTTTGATTCTCTTTGTCCTGCATGTATTATTAGTACAAAGGAAAACGCGTGATTTTCTTGTGTGCTAGTTATGAATTCTAATGGTGTAACTGGTAAAGTTGTTGTCATGTGACTAGGATGACTAAAAGATCACGGGTAGGAACAGCTTCTCGTAGAAATCCATGGTAAGGATACGTATAATTGACTCTTGTGGCTCGGCCATAGCGGGAGCTTAGTGCACCATGCTGCCATTATTTTTAGTTACGAATTACAAATTAAGGAATGAGTCATCAGAAGGTTGAAATAGGAAGATATAACAAAATGCAAGAATGTTACATCTAGGACCATATTCTGTGTAGACCTTGTTTAATTGATCATATAATTACCAAAACTTTGAGAAATCTGAACATGTTGTCATTTTAATTCTTTATCTTGACAGAGACAAATCCATCAACGAAAAACTCAAAAGGATCCCTCGACAGAGGTATGTATATATCGCGGACTAGACCTTAATTAACCACTTTTTTCAAAATTGTAAAACACAAAACAATAGTAGGATGTGGTTCTACTTCTGCTATAATGTCCTAAGGAATCAAAACTTATGGCGCGAAAAGTCTTAAATTTCTTTGAATATCTGGTTTTTGGAAGTTCAGTTTGATCTTCTAGTGTTAATTAGTTAGCAAATTCTCCAACTGAATGATTTTATTCACATCTCAGGAGCTAACAAGTGTCCTGTTTCTTGTTTATTTTCCTTAGATACTGCTCTTGCGCAGCTTAATAACGATAAGAAATCTGCTTTTATCAAGGCATGGGAAGAGAGTGAAAAAACCAGAGTGGATAACAAGTAGGATTTCTAACATCCTATATATGTTGTCAATTATTAGTTATCATACAATTACTTCTTGCTTATGTAGACCAATTTTTGTATACTCTTTTAATTGTATAAAAGCTGTCTAGCAATTCAATTGCTCAAATTCATCTTAACATTGTCTGTGTGATTGAATAGGGCCCAAAAGAAGCTCTCTAAAGTTGCAGCATGGGAAAACAGCAAGAAAGCACAGGTTGAAGCTAAACTGAAAAAAATTGAGGTAAATATGCACAAAATCTAGTATTCGCATTTTCAACAATTTTTGACATTACATTATGCAAAGAGGAAAGTACTAGCGGAAAATTTCTCAATTTGAAATTGTTCTGAAGTGCCTCTTAAAATACAAGCGCTTTATAAGGACCTTTAATGTGTGTTTGATATGACATAAGTCATTTTCCAAAAAATCGTTTTCCAGGAAATGCGTGGCATGAAACAACCTCTCTGCTCTGCTAAGGTAGGGGGTAAGGTATGGGTACACACTACCCCTCCAGACCCCACTTGTGGGAATTCACTGGGTTTTTTGTTGTTGTTGCATGGCTTGGAAAAATCCATGTGCTTTAGTTTAGGATAGCATTGAGTCAAATGCTTTTGACAAATATAGACTTTTCAGCAGTGTTGATAAGCTTGTGGAATCTGCAGGAAAGATTAGAGCAAAAGAAAGCAGAATATGCAGAAAAGATGAAAAATAGAGCAGCTTTAATACACAAAGAGGCAGAGGAGAAGAAAGCGATGGTTAACGCTAAACGAGGGGAACAAATTCTTAAAACAGAAGAGATGGCTGCCAAATATCGCGCCACAGGACAAACTCCTAAGAAGTTACTTGGATGTGTTGGATGATAAAAGCTTTTCCCTTTTGTATATTTTCATGCCTTCTGCTTTTTAGTGTGTGTTCTTTTACGCGTCCAGTATTGTTGTATGCTTCTAGTCTGTAAAGAAACTTACTAGTCTGCATAGGAAAAACACTCTAGTGCTCTGAAGAATTCAATGATAATAATTTCACTTGAGAAGTTTTCACAAAAGTCAGCATTAATGCATATGATTTATGTGTCCAAAGCATACCATTTCTTATGAAATGCCAATATGATTTCTGTGCCCATTTAACAGAACTGGAAGTTTCAAGCATACCATTATCTCTGTGTCCAAGAAACCTCATGTCAGTGTTACCAGTTGGGTATGCTTGAAACATCTGATTCTGTAATCTAAATGGGCAAATATCATTTGCAAGAATATCAAGAGCACTTCGAATATAAGGTAAGATTGGAGTATTTAAATGTCCCTCGAATCCAATTTCAGTCCTAATCCTGGCCAAGCATATAGCTAGAGTTGAATACCTGACAAAAGAATTTGCATTAAAATAAAGAGTAACATGTTACTGAATTCCTAGGAAATAAAGCCAAGATTAGGGAATTAGTTCAATCAATGGGGTTTAGAGAGTTACTAAGAGAAGGAAAGAGAATTGGAGATGGTGAGGAAATTGAAGAATTTTCTTGTTCTTCTGAGGATTGTTGGAGATGTTTGGTTTATTGTGTGTCAATGAGGATATGAACTGGACTCTTTAAGGAGAAGCATTTGAAAATGTTACTTCTATCCTAGATAATAAAATTTTTATTAGGTGTTGCACTTAATTTGTAGATGGGAAGTTAGCTTAAACATGCAATCTTGCTGCTCCAACACCCTTACCTCATTCCGCCTGCATGAATACCAGTAGTTTTCTTATTTTTATTATTTTGGCTTGGATGAAGGGGAGCCTTGGTGTAACTGGTAAAGTTGCTGCCCTCTGATCAGAAGGTCACGGGTTCAAGTCGTTGAAACAGTGTCTTGCAGAACTACAGGGTAAGGCTGCGTGCAGTAGACCCTTGTCGTTCAGCCCTTCCCTGCACCCCACGCATAGCAGGAGCTTAGTACCAGGCTGCCCTTTTGAGTGACTGAGGATTAAAAGCGTGAAAAAAGTATGAAGTTATATTAACGTTATGATGATGTAACAAGTCTAATCTTTTTAAAGAAAATAAAGGACAAAATTAAAGTGAACTTTTAGTATGAAGTTATATTAATTCTCCAGTGTCTATATAGAAAGGACCATAAATCAGACTCACATGCATCCAAGTTTCATTATCAACATCCCATTGAATCATTTGGTTTTCGTATCTTGAGATTATTGAGCTCCTTCGTATCAGGGCATTACCTCTCTGGTCATGAAACAACCTACATGATAAATTTCTGCTTCTATATATAGTATGTATATAGTTGTTTTACATGCAATATTAAGAATTGCAACTGTTTGACAACATCAAGAATTTCAACTATGAACACCTTCAAGAAAGATGGAATTTTGTGTTACCTTGCAGTACTGTTACTTTCTTGTTCAGTACTGCAAACAAAAAAATTCCATCGCTGTTGAAGGTAGTCATTGTTGAAATTCTTTATGAAAAAGCTAAAACACTAAATGCTGGTTTTGTTGGGTGGTACTGCACAAAATTCTGGTGGTGCATGGTATGGAACAAACCACGTGGTTTAGTTTATGGTACCATTGAGTCAAATGCTTTTGAAAAATATAGACTTTTCTGCAATGTTGATAAGCTTGTGGAATTTGCAGGAAAGATTAGATCAAAAGAAAGCAGAATATGCAGAAAAGATGAAAAATAAAGCAGCTTTAATTCACACAGAGGCAGAGGAGAAGAAAGCCATGGTTGAAGCTAAACGAAGGGAACAAATTGTTAAAACGGAGGAGATGGTTGCCACATATCGTGCCACAAGACAAACTACTAAGAAGTTACTTGGATGATTAAAGCTTTTCCCTTGTATATTTTCATGGCTGTTGCTTTTTAGTGTGTGTATTTTTACGTGTCCAGTTTTGTTGTATGCTTCTAGTCTGTAAAGGATCTTACTAGTCTGCATAGGGAAAACACTCTTGCGCTCTAAAGAATTCAATGTCAATGATAATAATTCCACTTGAGAAGTTTTCAGAAAAGCCAGCATTTTCTCCCATGTTTTTTGCTACTCAAAAGATGTACTAACTTACAGAGAATATGTTTCAAACATGGCGATAGTTGCAAAAAAGAAACATGGCACTAGACCTAAACTTGCCCGACATTTCTGGCTTACATAACACATAAGATGGCTCTATTACTAAAATATTAATACATAATGGAGTCGAAATACAAACCTTTTCTTCATCTGACCTACTAAGGAACAGAAATTTTTTGACAGTTTAGGCTTTCAAAACCACCAAATTTAGAGAAAGCCAACTCTATGTTCTGCTAAGGAGCAGTTCAAGGAACTCTCACTCAAAAAGCCAAGAAAGCTCATGTCATTGTTACTCGGGAAATCCAAAAGAAGTTGCAGTGCTGATTCAGATGAATCCTCCAATTCACTGGAGCTAGAGGTGTCGGAACCTTGCAAGATATCTTCAGTATATGGTTGGCTGTCCTTCCACTCGGTATCTTCAACAAGAGTAAGGTCTATCTCAGTTGTGATGCCGGAAGCAGATCCATATTTTGTAGATGAAGATACTTGAGAGGCTGGACTTTGACACTTGTCTTCATTCTTGAATTTCCTAAATGCTTCTCCTATCTCTGAATTCCATATGCGTAAAAAGTAGTCGGTCTCAGACCCTCCTGCTGATGATGGAACCAAGAGTTGTGATTCCCTGGATAGACGAGCTTCAGCTTCGAGCCTTGCACTTTCCCATTGTGCCATGTGACGGGCTGAAGTTGATGTAGGCGGTCTTCTCAACAGCCCATTAGAGGGTTCATGAGTCAGAGGATCAATGCCCATAGAAAATAGGCGTTTCTTCAGGTGAGTATTCCACAAATTCTTGATCTCATTGTCTGTCCTTCCAGGAAGTTGCGATGCGATTGCAGCCCATCTGGATAGAGATTCAGTTTCATGGTTATTCATAGTTATACAAGTAAAAATTCAGCTACAGATTCTGATGAACTACGCTTGACTAGGTTCTTAATACTGGATGAACGCTCAATCTGATTACTCGGCATACATGGATCAAATTGATGTTCTATTTGTAGCAGAAACTCTGAGAAATTACTAACAAGAAACTCCAAGTACATTTTAGTAGCTTATCAAATTTTCAGAGAATAAAAAAACAAATATTTTTAAGCAGACAAAGGGCTAAATTGAAGACCAATGGAAATGTCATTCATATAGATATATTAAGTTGAAAGTTTCATAATATCACCTGTTACCAAGAATGCCATGTAACTGAATGACAAGCTTTTCTTCTTCAGGGCTAAAGGGACCTCTTTTGATGTCTGGCCTGAGATAATTTGTCCATCTAAGACGACAACTCTTCCCACAACGAAGAAGACCTAAAAGAAAAAAAAAAACTTACAACAATTAATCTCAGACATTAGCAGTGCTTTTCTTTCCTTCATTTCCATTGTCGATGTATTCTAGTAAAATAAATCTTACATCCATAAAAACAATCAAACCATAAAACAACAATGAAGTAAATGGATCTGTATTTGCAAGATACAATACCATACTATGTATTACTGACCAAGATCCAGCAATTTAGCATTTTAGACATGTTACATATATAACTTAATCAATGCCCATTTGATATCTGAATATGTACACACCATATACCAATTCATCCCAAAAAGTGTACAGTGGATTCTTCTATACACACCATCTTAAAGCTAGCTAGCTACTCTACCAGAAAGCTGATTTTTCTTCAAAATAGTTACCATAATTTGTTTGAGAAATAAATATCCTATTTTTCCAATGAGTGAACATGATACTTGCAATGTCTAAATATTTGAACATGGATAGTAAAAGCAGAGGAAATTCACCCTCTCCTCATCACCATTAACATGAAAAGAAAACTCCAATGCCCATTAAAAGAGTAGAGAACACAAGGCTGCTTCACTTTCCTCTGTTAGTTCACTTCATCCAAAGTTGGAAATGGCAAGTATTTTCTCACTTCCCTTCTTCTTACCACATAAACACAGACACAAACAAGATAGTCCAAAGGCAGTTACCACTAGTCTCCTTCCTCTTTTTATACCATATTGACTAGTAGTTCTGTAGAAAAGATTTTGTTTTTCTACAGAACAGAACTAAGGATATACATACAAAAGAGAAGAGTTGAGAAGAAACCTGCAAGATTTGGAAGAGAACGCCAGCTACCATGACCATGCTTCTTGATATACTCAACAAGCTTTTCATCTTCCTCAGGTGTCCATGGTCCTTTCTTTAAACCTTTCTTATCACAACATGGTGTTCTTCCCATCTCTCTCTCTCTCTCACACACACACACTCAAGTCCTTTGTATTTGTTTCTCAATGTTTACCTTGAAAAACAGGTCTTTAAGCTATGAAAGCAGGAGCCTTTTTATGAGTAAAATGGGTGCATAAAGCATCTCGCATTCACAAACGTTTCGAGCACGGGTTGCACCCGGAGTGCTACCCTGACCTTTAGTCTTTTTATGAGTGAGGGGAAAAAAAGAAAATGGACATGTCAAATGGAGTAATAGTTTAAATTGTAGGTCATATATCAATAGGAGAAAAGCATCAATAGGACTTAAGCTGGCCATGCATTTAATGCCCTGATATGATGTCTAAAGAGATACTACTACTATTACTAATGTAAAATAAATGTACACATAGGCCACATGTTACAAGAAAAATTGAATGATTGATGCAATAGAACAAGAAAGTTGCATTGAATGCATGCCTAATCTTCAATTCTTGAGGTTTGAGAATCTGATCTGAGATAGTATTGGATAGCAAAAGCTTTTGGTTAAATGCACAGTGCACAGACAAATATATAGAGAGAAAAATAGAGAAACCCCACAAAAATGCATAGTGAGCATTAAATCCAATTGAAATCAGCATAGACTTAACTCTGTCTTTAGATTGAGAACAGAGAAATAAAAGCAGCAATTGGTCAACAAGTACTAGTATCTTGTCTGTGAAAGTCTATATTTACACTATGTATCAGAAATAAATGCGTAGACAACTTAGGTACGTGTATAGAATCTACACTATAATTGCTTAGAGTCAAGGTAGAAAATCTAACTACACATGAATAGGCTCGTCATTAAACCTAGCCTGCTAAAAGCTATGTTGCTCGAATTCTCCGAAAATATCATCGGATGTGTCAAATCCTTCAAAAGTAATATATTTTTAGAGAATCCGATATCGATAAGGCAATATTTCGAAGAATTTGTGCAACATAGATTAAAAGAAACAAATCTTCCTATGTCAATGTTATCATTCTTCAATTGGTTATTTGTCAGCACCAATTTAGCTTAGGATTTATTTGAAAGCCTTTAGCTTCTTTGGCCTTTCTTTAGTTTGCTCCAAATGAAAATGACTCTTGATATATTTGAAAACAGTCTAACCATAAATTCTCATTTTACTCTTAATGAAATGTACTTAGAGATGCAAAAATATATATTTAAGATTATAAAGTTCAAAAATTATTTTTTCTTTATTAAACTTTATGTCAATCAAACAACACTATATGAAATGAGACGAAGGGAGTAAATGATAAATTATTCTATTAAAATCGCATCTAATTTAAATATGGGGATGTAGCAGTACATTTGACACCTAATGAGGTACAAAAGTAAGTTTTCTTTTTCACTTTTAATCTCATTATTAGGAGGAGATGGTTATCAGTTACCCTTGCTATGCAGGGGCGGATCTATGTTGTTTAACCCGACACAAACTCTGTATAATTATATAGAAAATACAGGGAATACTGGTATAAAAAACTAGCAAGCACTCATTAAGCAAAAAGTCTTCTGGGTGCTTTACTTAAGAGGTGAGAATAGAGTGCACAAATATGAAGCGGTTAGGGATCGATTCTTGCATGAACTAATTTTTTTATATGGCTAGAGAGTGAGCACTCACGATCTTAAAATCCTAGATCCGCCACTGTTGCTACGGACAAACTTATAAGCAGAAGATTAATTTTCTTGACTTGAATTATATATATCAGGAAATTTTTGAAAAATTACAATACAAACACTGAACTCGAATCCATTTTTATCACAGGAAAATAGCAGGTGCAATGACTCTACATTTACTAACATAAATTCTTGGGACCCCTTTACTTACAGGATTGAAAAAAAGAGAACTACAGGAGATGCATTAAATATGAAAGAGAAGAGCAGTTAATGGGAGGATCATGAAATTTCAGAGCATTCATAAATACAAGAAGACAAAACCAACACACATCATATATGTAAAACACACGTTACTAAATTTTGATGGACAGAATTACCCGATACATATACTGCTGACCTTGAGCGATAATAAGTAGTTGGTGTAATAATCGAGACGTGTGCAAGCTGACTTAGATACTACCGTCGTCATAGGAAAAAGAATGTAAAAAACACAGTTTAGAACAAAGGATCATAGAGAAAGAGCATTAATGGAGGTGACAAAGAATACTCAAAGGGAGGGAAGAGTGTAGAGGGAACACTTGTTAGGCAATGAAAATGGAAACATCTTTTCTTGTGATAGATTAACATGGCCTTCGTTTTCTGGGGCTAGGCTAGTAGTCTAGTACCATCTGACTCTTGTATTTGAAAAATGAGAAGGTCTATTCAATGTCAGTGAAATGAATGTGGTCAAACCTCATGTTTGCTGTACATGAAAGCCACTGTAGGTATAATACCTTGTTTGGCCAAGCTTCTCGAGAGGTCAAAAGTGTTTTTTTAAAAGCACTTTTTTTCCTAATTTGAGGTGTTTGGCTAAGTTTTTTTGGGGGAAAAAAAGCAGAAGCAGTTTCTGAGAAGCTGAAAAAAGTAGTTTCTTCCCAAAAGCAGAAGCAGAAGCAGTTTTGACTTTTCTTCTTATCAAAAATACCCTTAACAAAATATAGTATATACCAAAATAACCGTTAAACCTAATACTTAGGATATTAATGTATAAATATTTCTTATTATTTTAGGATAGCTTTCTAATATATAGTGACTTTAGGAGTGAATGCTTTTATATTTGTTGAAAGATTTTTAATATATTTAACTTATATTAAAAGAATTAAGTATTTTTAATTTTTATTTTCATCTTTTACTTAAATAAAATAAAAAGATTTAATTATTTCCTGTTATTACAAATTTTTAAGATTATTTATTTATTTATAATATTAATTACTAAGTAAATCTATTCATGTCCTTATTCGTTTGATACTTAAAAGCACTTTCTAAAAAATTTGGCCAAACACAAATTATTGCTCAAAAGTGCTTTTTAGAGTGATTAGTCAAACACAAACTGCTTCTCTCCAAAAATACTTTTTTCAAAAGCACTTTTAAAAAAAATAATTTTCAAAATAAGTTAATTCTCCGCTTGGCCAAACCGGCTATAAGTCTACACTTAACAAACCAAAAATTATTGCAAGTGTCCTGGTAAGTGGTAAACTCTATCAGTTGACATGATTATATTATCAATATATAATCAAATATATAATAAATAAAAATCAATGACAATATGCCTCAATTCCAAATTAGTTAGAGTTAAGTATCATTATGTTTAGTGGCGGAGCTAAAATTTATACGAGCAAATTCGATAGTAGCAATTTTTTAACCTCCTTTATCACTTCACTAGAATTTTCTCTTATGCGAAGGGAATTCGACTACTTATACATAATTAATATTTTAAGTTGTATTTGGAGATAAGTGGGGGAGACTTGGATTTATAAGTGAGCATTGAGAGATTGCGATTTACAAGTCGCATTTTGAAACTGCTATTTCGTGGAGTTCTTCCATTGCTTCTATCGACATCACTCCATTGAGAATTGTCTCAATCCAATATTAAACTAGTAATTTAATATTGACTAAACTCCACCAAAAATTAAAACAAGTAATAGAGAATTTGAAGATTGCGAGGTAAAGTTAGAACTTTATTTTGAGTTCCAATTAATTTATGTTGGTCGCCTTCTAAATAGCTACCTTTATTGTTATTTTGTAAAAGACAATTCCAAATATTCTTGCGATACATAAGTCGCATTTGGAGATTGCGATTTGTAAGTCATATTTGGTGCCATTTGCCATTTATAGTCACATCTGGAGACTGCGATTTATAAGTTGTTAGAATATATGCGCAACGCTAGAGGGGGGGTGAATAGCGTTTTAAAGAACAATTGAAAATTTTCGCAATAAAGATATGTAATTGATAATGTAAGTGCGAAAATATAATTGCAATAAATAAATTGCGGAATGTAAAGAGAAAGCGTACACCCGATATATAGTGGTTCACTACAATTTGTAGCTAGTCCACTCCTCAAGATCACACTTGAGATTTTCACTATCACTTGTCAAGCTTACGGGTGCTTAACAAACCGTTACAATAATCACGAACACTTGAATCCCACAAGCTTCGTGAATCAACAAGGAAGACACTCTTCCTTAAAACAACAAGGGACAACTTCCCTTAGGTGTTTGACAACACAAATTTCACTCAAAGTATAACTCTCACAAGAGTAGATGAAGTGAATAAAATTATAGCACTTGAACACAACTTTTGATCTTCAAGATATGGCTCAAAAATAGATTAATTGTATATGAAAACTTGAAGCAATTAATCTCTTGATTTTGGATAATGTGTTGTGTTCAAATGAGGTTTAAGAGGGTGTATTTATAACCCCAAAACCTCATATGTCCGTTGGAGCTCAAAACTAGCCGTTATAGGCTCCAACAGCTATAAGCCATCGATGGCTTATAGAGAAGCCATCGATGGCTTCTACTCTCTGGAAATCTGGAAATAATTCCAGTAGCCATAAGCCATCGATGGCTTATGGAGAAGCCATCGATGGCTTCTACTCTCTGGAATTTTCAGCAGCAAAAATACATAAGCCATCGATGGCTTATGGAGAAGCCATCGATGGCTTCTTCATTCTGTTTATTTCCAGCCTGATTTTTGGTTCACAATTTTATTATTTTGTAAAGCCATTGTTTTGAAAAATGTCTTAATGATTTTTGAAATAGTTTTTAAGATTGAGCCAAGTTCTTAAAAACTAACGAGGATCTCAAAATCAAAATCTAAATCAAGACTAAAATACTACAACTTTTAGTCTTCAATCTTTTTGCTTCATTGACAGATTCCATGCATCAACTTCTATTATCTTGAAAGCTTGACTTGTAGTCACAACAAAATCCAAGCAATCTTGGTAACCTGTTAATGATGGTTTGTCAATTATCAAAACCTACAACAAGACACAAAGTCATTAGTTAAGGTTTCATGAATAAGAATGCGAATACGTTTTTCCAACATAAGTTGTATTTGAATATTACGATTTATAGTCGCATTTTTAGTCTCCTTTGCTGATTGCGATATATAAGTCGCATTTGAATTGCAATTTGTAAATCTCATTTCGTATTGCGATTTATAACTCGTATTTAGAGTTTATAGATAGCAATTGGTGATTGAGGGAGGTTGCGATTTATAAGCATTAACTGCTCTCGATTTATAAGTCGCGTTAGGTATTGCGATTTATATATCGCATTTAGAGAATGCGATTATATATTGAATTTTGAGATTACAATTTATAAATCGCATTTAAGATTTTTCGGTCGCATTTGAATTGCGATTTATAAATCGCATTTGCAATTATGATTACAAGTCCAATTGAGATAGTTTAAGCCCTTTTCGTAAACTTTTTTTCTTAAGCACTAGTTAGACTATTAGGGGTCGTTTGGTAAGCTGTACTAAGTAAAATAATTCCTGTATAAAAATTTAATCCGTCCAATACAATGTTTGGTTGCTCAATTCAATTTATGCATACCTAATACATGAATTACTTATACCTGGATAAGACCCTAAAATTACTAAATCGCCCCTCAAACCCTTTTCCTAAATTTCTTTATATACAGAAAGAAGAATATTCAAGGGTATCATTGTAAAGAAGATTTTGTACAGTTTTAAACCAAACACAAGCTAATTTTTAATACAATGAACCAAACACTTGATGAAAAATAACCCCAACACTACAATCCCTGTATTACTAATACCTGCATTACTAATCCCTGCATTACTTATTCGTACCAAATGACCCCTAAATTTGTTGTGGTAAAGAGTTAAAAAAAAAGGGCCTCATTTCACTCCAATTTAAGAGAATTATATCCACAACTTTTTAAAGGTTACTAAATTCCACAATTTGTCGAACATACATACGACGTTCTTCAATACCCGGGAGAAAAGAAAGCGCGGTAGATGATAATGAGAAAGGGCGTAATGCTAAAACTATGGCGAATGCATTCACCTCCTATTATATAGATCTACCAATCACGTGTCGTGTTTTTATCGGTGTAATAGCAAAATTCAATTAATTATTTTTCAATGGAAAAAAGTTTGTGAATAATTCTTCATTACCAAATACCGGCCAGGACAAATTTATTCGCTCGTTCGTTTGTTTGTTTGTTTAATGTCAATCACCAAGAAAGTTAAATATAAGAAGGAAACATTAGATTATTGAAGTTCTTTTCTTTGCCATTTGACATTGAAAAAAGTTATATTGAGAACAAGAAATGGCATTCACAGGTACATTGGATAAATGCAAAGCTTGTGATAAGACAGTTTATTTTGTTGATTTGTTGTCTGCTGATGGAGCTACTTTCCATAAATCCTGCTTCAAATGTAGCCATTGCAAAGGCACTCTTGTGGTATGTTTAGTTAATTACCTTTCTCTTCTTTTTTACTCCCTTTTTTTTTTTTTTTTTTTCCGACATCACGATTTGACAAGTTTTACGTTGACCGTCAATCTGTCGGCTTTGAACCGATAATGCCAACCTCAACTTGTTTGGAGCTGATGCTGTTATTGTTCTTTGGGGCAGCATAGTATGTGGTAATAAAAGAATCTTGGTTTCGATCGATCTCTAGAACTTTCCCCGTCTTCTAATTTGCTTTTGTTATTGCGGCCTGTCCGACATTTAAAAAAATAAAAAAATAAAAAGAAAAAAGAAGCCAGTTAATATTGATAAATGAACCTTAGGTCTAACGACCATATAAGGAGACCAAAGACCTCAAATCCCACCGATGTGGGACAACTCAACACACTCCCTCACGTCCAGGTCTATTAGGAGACCAATGTCCAGGTCTATAAGGAGACCAAACACCTTACAAGGAGACCAAATACCTCAATCCCACCGATGTGGGACAACTCAACACACCCCCTCACGTCCAGGCCTGCTCTGATACCATGATAAATGAACCTTGGGCCTAACTCAATCCCAAAAGCTAGCTTATGAGATGACGATTGCTCAAAACCATATAAGGAGACCAAAGACCTCAAATCCCACCGATGTGGGACAACTCAACAAATATAACTGACAATATTAGCAGTTCTTCGTATCTTACTATTTCTTTATTTTATTGTACATTGAATAATCTGGCCACTTTTTAAATTAATGTAGTTGTGGTATTTTTGGACAGATGAGCAACTACTCCTCAATGGATGGTGTCCTCTACTGCAAGCCGCATTTCGAACAGCTTTTTAAGGAATCTGGAAATTTTAGCAAGAACTTTCAGACTGCTTGTAAGACATTCTTTTTCTCAAAATTCACGATACATTTGCAAATGTTTCATTATATCCATATTTACCAATCAGTTTTAACCTTTTTTTTTTAATTTATAAGCAGCCAAGCCTGAGAGGGAAAATTCACTGGTACGTTACTTCACATTTCTACGATATTATATTGGTCATGTACTGATGTACATGTCTAAAGATTGATATAGTCCAACCAAACCAACCAACCCCCTCATTTTCCTTTTCTTGTTTTTTTGGATGATAATTGAAGAAAATTATTTTAGTTCGTTCCTGTATGTGATAGAGCAACAACAACAACACATGCCCCAGTATAATCCTACAAGTGAGGTCTCGAGAGGGTAGTGCATACGCAGACCTTACCCGTACCTGAAGAGTTAGAGGTGTTGTTTCTGATAGACCCTCGGCTCAACATAAGATGAAAAGGAAGAAAAGGGAAGAAGAAGAAGAAGAAAGAGGGGGGAGAAAGAAAGACGAGGGAGATAAAAGATGATAAGGAAAAAAAGGAGAAAAAGTAGCATCAGATAGTAACAATCAGGGAGCAACAATTTCGAGTAAAAAAGAGAAAGAGTAGCATCAAATAGTAACAATCAGGGAGTAACAATTTCCAGTAGTAATTTTCAAAAATAGTGGACGTAGTTGCTAAGTACCAGATATAATAACAAACTAAAAAGAAGTAACTTTCAACCAACAACAAGAAGATTATTAGTACTACTGGTGAACCATAAGGAAAAACTCACAACTACCTATCAACGCACCATCTTAATTCTCGACCTCGGCACCTTCTAGTCATGTCCTCGCTGCATGTGATAGAGCAAATTCTAGTATTTTCTTTTTGTGTCTCCTTCAACAATCCTAATGGTTAAATGCTGTAAATTTTATGTAGACAAAGGCTCCAAGCAAACTCTCTGCCTTGTTCTCTGGAACTCAAGACAAATGTGCTGCTTGCAACAAAACTGTTTACCCTCTCGAAAAGGTATGAAATTATATATATTTCAGAAAATATGCTTCATGAAATATTATTTTTCAAAATATAAGTCATTTCCTGATGTTTGAATGCCATAAAATATTCTCCGGATATAAATGACTTTTCTCACTTTTGAGCGCAGAAGTTATTTTCCATCAGGATTATTTTGCTTTAACCAATATTTTTTTTTACCAAATAGTGAAAAATATTTTCTAAAAAATTATTTCCAGAAAAAATGAGTATTTTTTTGGAAATTTACTTTTATCAAACCATCTTGCTTATATTATCCAAATGTTATTATCCCTCTTGAATCAATATTTATTATCTATCTTTAATACTCAAAATTTTCATTAAACAGTACCCAATTTGCTAATATTTTGCATCAAAATAATATTACTCCTATCAATCTTTAATATAATATGTATTTTTTTCTGGAAATATTTTCACTCTCCAATCAAATAATGAAAAGTATTCTAGAATTTTGTTTTTTTTCAAAATAAGAAATTTTCAAAAAATAACTTTTCTCATACCAAACACTCCGATCAATATGATTTTGTGTTGAATAATAGCTTCTAAAACCCCGTATAAACTTATCTCCTAATGGTGATTTGATATTCATCTCATTTCTTTTACGTTCTTGAGCCGAGAGTTTTCGGAAACAGTTTTTTTACTCTCATAGGTAGGGGTAACGTCTGCATACACACTATCCTCCCAATACCTCACTTGTGGGATTCCATTGGATTGTTGTTGATTGAGATTTGATTTCATATAGGTAACAATGGAGGGAGAGGCATTCCACAAATCATGCTTCAAATGTGCACATGGAGGTTGTCCCTTAACTCATGCAACATATGCTGCACTTGATGGAGTCCTCTACTGCAAACACCATTTTGCTCAACTTTTCATGGAGAAAGGAAATTACCAGCATGTCCTCAAGGCTGCTAATAACAAGAAGAATAGTGCTGAAAAGGCAGATGATGAGCAAGAGACTACTGAAAAGGCAGAAGATGATGAGCAGCCACAAGATAAGGAACCTGATGATAATAATGAGCAACCAATTATAGAGGAGTTCTGATCACTTAAAATTTTATACTATTATTGATTGCTTTAACCCAAAATATTTGTGTTTTTTGTAAGTTTGAAAAGTTTTTCTCATTTAAATCCAAGGCAAATACTCTTGTATTCTGATTTAAAATTCTTGTTTTTTTTCTTTCATTTTTCCCCCCTTCAAACTTGGTGTCCAGCTTGTAAACATGTTTGAGAGATTATCCATTTTGATTATACAATGATTTGTGAGATTATCTTCTGATTGTTGCTTGGCAGTGCTGGTGCAACCTAATTAAAGTTGTGCTAATGATGTATTTCATTCCACAATAAAACATATCGAGATTGATTATCACTTCGTTCTTACAAAAAATAGGAAACTAAAGTGTCTTGTGTGATTATATATCTCCTTGTATATTTGAAAGTATTGTGCCAATCTTTTTTTATTTACTTTCCTAATCTCCATTACAGCTTATTTATGTGCAAAATATATTCCAGTTTATGCGACTCTATAGCTAATAGCGACGTAAATTTCTACACCTGCAGCGTCATCCGTCAATTAAAGAGATTGTCTTGAAGCGAGACCAATTGTGAGGAACAAGTCACTACAGAAAGGTTGTCTTTAAGGCATTAGATGAACCAGCAGTCATACTCAGTACATACAAAAAGATAGAAAGAAAGGTTGCAAATTGTAATAGCAGCTGGATAGCACTAACCTTGAAGCCTGAACTTTTGTAGTGCCAAATATTCCAATCTATTATAGTACATACATTAAACCATTCTAATCCGAAAAATAGAGAGTATTAAGTGAACTTTGGGAACTTCATTCAGATTTAACATTTGCAGATCGGAAGGACTCTTTGCTTCGTCCATAGTATATGGCGTGCCCGGTGGTGTATGTTATAAAGTTCCAGCCAAATGCTGATCCTCCAACGACATATGTCCCTTGGACGACATCATCTCCAGCTTGCTGTTTATGAGATGTATTCCCTTCAGGTTTTGCAGATTTCCCATTTTCTGGAGGTTTCATGTCTTTCTGTTGCTCGCTGGGCTTTTCTCCGTCCTTGATATCCACGGACATAGGCTGAGCTCCCTGTGCATCTTTAGCTGCCTCTGGATTTACTGTTTCAGCCATCATCTCCTTGTAAAGATCCGTCAGGAGATTCAACTCTGCATACCAGCAGATAAATGCACATAAAGATACATGTCTGGTATAACAACATGCTGATTGTCATGCTGAAGATCTTGATCATAGTTTGACAACCCAAAAAAAAAAAGGAGGGACACACACATAGTTCCTAAACAGTAAATTACCATATCCATGGCCCTCAGGTAATTGAATTGCTATAGCTAAAAAAGGAGGACTCTGTCTTGTGCAAATCATGCTAACAAAGCTTACAGTCTTCAATTATGATGCATCCAAGTGCCCCGAAAGTGAATCACACTGATTCTTATTTAGATAATCTGATCAGTTTCTCGTGCTAACATAAGATCCAAGCGTTTCCTAAATGAAAGCTAAAAACTGGTGCTATGTACATCAATATACAAAGCATAAGCTCCAGAGGAAGAAATGGCTTGGCAGGTAGATCTTTAACCACAAAAGTACATCACCACTACTAGTATGCTGCTGCAACCAACCAGCATGTACTAAAAGTAGACACACGAGAAAACAAAGCAACACACAACCATGTAACTAGAAAGATAATGCAGTAAACAGCCATGCATTTCTTACTGACTCCAGAACTTTCACGTGATGCATTACATTAGTATCAGCAAAACAGAAACGAAGAGAATGCACTAGCATGTACATAATCTCGTGACTAGTGGATTAAAATGCTAGTAGTATGGAGATGTGTTCATGAAAACAGCTCAAAATGAAAATTCGATAGGAATAAATTTGATAGAAAGCTTACGTTGACGAATTTCAGTAGCAGCCTTGCAATTCCGGAAGTCCGGCGTCCGGAGAACCTTCAAGATGACAAACAAATGTAAGCTCCTATAACATCCAATTAAATGAGTTAACATTCATGAAGGCAAAGGAAAAGGTGAGATTTTTCCATGGATTGGCCTTTTACAACTTTCTTCCCAGTGTCATTTGGTGCTTATAAATAAGACCTCCAGATGTTTAGCTTATTATTTTGCATTGCTTGAGGTCTCATTTTTTAAAAATGAATCTAGAGAATTTTAACAAGCTAACTAAAATAACATATGAGAAAATAAATTAAATATGATATACACTCCTTTTTGCACATAAGACTTCTCTTATATTGGTTCAAGATCTTACATCAAATTAGCAAATGAAACCCATTTACAATTATCAGCTCAAGGCAAAGGTGAGGCCTCAGTTCTTTAAGACATTCAGATCCAATGCATGGGGAGAGCAACTTTCCCTGTTATGGCACATCCAAGCAGCTTAATGGAACAAAGGATTTGATATCTTATATTGAAATAAGTACAAGCACAATCGCATGTTCTAACCACATTAGTGCCAGTTAATAGACACCAGCTACAATTTACACATGTTTGAAATGGACTGAGATAGATTAAATTCATTGTGATACTCAAGGAACCTATTGGAAACATGCCAAAACCTAACTGGATTCATATATCAGATAAAATGTCACGACTAAAATTATTTACATAATGTACTGTATTACAATGCTTTACTGTATCAACCACGACTTTACAGCTTGTCTTGGAATATTAGTCATAGACTAATAGCTTTAGGTTTAGTACTAAGCCACTTCATGCCCATGTTTGTCAAAGTTCAAGAACCCATGTTTTTCAAAGTTTAAGAACCCAAAGTGGGATTATAATAGAAACCAGATATAATCACCTAGAAGGAGAGCCTAAAAGGAACGGTAAATATATCTCCAAATGACGTATAAGTCACGGGTTCGATCCGCGGAATCAACTAACTCTTGCGTCATGATAGGTTTCCTACATCACATCCACTTTACCCTGCGTGAATACAGGATGCTTCTTGGCTTCATGCACTGGGCTGCCCTTTTTATATAAACACCTACCTAACCTACCCCTAATAAACAAACAGAAATAGCAGAGACTTACGGTCACAAGGCGAATAATGGCAATTCTTGCCTTGTCACTCTTTATGTAGTTTCTAACCTCTTTAAATCTCACCAACTTTGTTTGTTTTAGATGCTTCCAGGGAGTATACACAAGGAAAAGAATTGCAGAAGAAGCTAGTTCACTTAGCAAGATAGAAATCCTTTCATTATTGGTTTAGAAACAAAGAGTTTTTGTGTTTGTTCCTTACTATCAGTACTTCGACATAAGAGAAATTCAGAATGAAAGGAAAAATGAAGAGCATTCAGTGTGAAACAAAATGTCTCTTATACAAGTCTGAAAAGGAAAAAGAAGACGGCCAGAGGGTATGCATCATGGAGGAGGGTGAGGCTAGGGAGAGGTAGAGGAGCACCAGGGGTTGGATGCGAATGAAAGCGACTTTCGAAACATAAAACTACGCTCTTTCCAGAAATAGCCCTTTTCAACAAAACTTTTGGGATTTTTTACTAAAGAGCTCTTGTTATTGAAAGGTTTCAATAAAATGAGAAGAAAAATTGTTTCTGTACATGCTTATGAAAAAATGGTATCTGCACACTTGTATTTCGTCCGTATAAAATTGAAAAGCATCTTTCTACAAAACACCCCTTAAGTTTCTATTACCGCTGAACGGTTTGATCTTGGACATGTAAGCACCACCAGGGTCAAAATAAAGCAGCCAAATTCTTTTCATAGAACATTTAACAGAGAAGGTCATAGCTGACACAGACAGAGAAAAGGCGAAACAGTTAGCTAAAATATGCCAAGTTCTGGACTTATTTCTAAAAGGAAATTCTATTTACAGAGACAGCGATGTGGCTTCTCAAGTACTAGTCAGGTTAAGAAAAAATGACACTTTTACTGCATTTGTACAAACTTGCAGAGTTTTCTTAATGCAGATCTCCTTAAGCTAATAAAGTGAATTATATTTCACTGAAACACCTAACCTGCTCTAAACCATACAGAATTCTATGATTTTCTGAACCTACTTCATCACCCAGGAAACATATTCCCAACTTGCCAACTTATATAGTATAACTCTAATACTAGTAAATCAGATTGCACAGAGAAAAAAAGTTATTACTGCTGCTACAATAGTTTCTTTCAACAACTAGCGACTACATGGATAAATTGCACTAAAATGTTTATAAAACCCAAAAGCCCTAGTATGATAAATGTCAGATTTTTACCACCTTAGGATCTAGTAAACCTCTAAAAATGGAGAAAAGAAATCAAAAGAGAAAATTATACTCCAACATTGAGCAGGAAATGTGGACCTTTAACAAGAGTAGTCCAAACAAAGTCAAGTTATTCACAGATTTTCTTATTATGATAAATGTCAAATCTTTACCACCACAGGAGCTAGAATACCTCTTAAACCGGATAAAAGAATAGAAAATGTGACATTTTTTAATTTTTTAAGAACAAAAAATATCAAGAACGGATTTTCACAGCCCAAAAAATATACTAAATTCAGTTTTCAGAGAAATCTAATAGGAAAAACCAAAAAATGAACGACACCCACAACCAATAACAACAACAATAGTCCAAAACAAGTCAATTTATGCAACAACGAAAAAAAGTTAACATTTTTATAGAGCGAAAAATACACTCCTACTGAAATTCAACTTTCAATGAAATATAATGGGAAAAAACGCAAATTGAAGGACACCCACAAGAAATAATAACAAGAACAGTCCAAAACAACTCAATTTATTTAGAGACTTGTACCTCAATAACATGGGGTCTGAGATCTTTAACAATGAGTCTCATCTTGTAATAAGGGGTGTTCTGCAATTTGGAGGTGTCAAGTGACCTCTTTCTACTGTTCATAGGTTGCTGAGAAGAAGAATTCTGAGTTGGGGGTGGTGCAGTTTTAGGGTCTTCCATGGATTCCCTTTCCCTTCTACTCTGCAGTAAGAGTGGAGGTCTGTTTCTTGAATCTTGAGCAAATGTCACTGAGGTCCCAAACTATGCTACAAGTACAATGTGATCCTATAAATAGTTAGTACCACTACTTTTTTATTATTAGATTTTTTTATCAAATCTATAGCTAGATAATTAAGAAAAGTTATTTCAAATCTCTAAGATAAATAAAGAAACAATATTGGATAAGTCTACTTTGATTTTACTTTTCTCTTTTCTTTTTCTATCATTTTAGTAAAAAGTGTTGGTCTTACTGATAAATCAATTTTATATGTCAAATTAAAGGTGTTAACACCAACACTTGAATGAATTAGTAGAATTATCAGGTTAACTAAATTGAGGACCAATTCAAACGAGCTAAAGATCACTTCACCTAAGTCGAGGATCGAGTCAATCGAATCAACGATCAATTCGAATAAGGCTGTTCATCTGTTGGTTTGATATGATTTTAAAATATTTTACTTCGATATTTTTAATATCCTGATTTCTTATAATGTCATATCAATACCATTTCAATATGACGATATGTGTTTAGGTAAGTAATCAAATTAGACCGGAATAAAACCATCACTAAAATGTACTAATTGAGTGAATGAAACGATTTGCATGGTAAGAAAGTAGAAAAAGAAAGTCCTAAAAGTAAAGGCATTAAAATCTAGGCCTCTATATTTGATGTTATAATCTACTCCTAATACTATATGTGTAAGAATACATTTCGTTATTTTTTTCTTAATCCGAAGTCTTTTACAGAATTTAAACCAAATACGTATTATATTAGGTACCAAAACCAAAATATAATTTTTTTGTTTTATTCGATTATTCATTAGACATATATATCAAAATTATTTACACCCTGTTCATAAATGTAATGCGAAGCTTAATGTGGGCCATAGAATTAGATTTATTTTCTTTTTTTAATTCATATCTAGGAAAAAGTGAAAAAACCAGATTCACAAATTAACCGTTAGCAAATACCAACTACCTAATCCAGTATCCTTAACAGAACTCTTCACTTCACTCTTTGAACACTCTCCCATGTTGTCACTTTCCTCCTCCATTTCCAAACCCTAAACCCTAATTCCTATCAATGACAAATTCAAGAACCCTATTCAGCATTCAATCTCCAACCAATGCATCTTTTTCTTCCCATTTTACCCTCAAAATACCTTTAAAATTACAACAACAATCATTCCCTTCCAAACTTAGCTGCAAGAAGCTCAGGTTCAGTACTTTCAAAGTCCGTTGTTGCCCTCAACAAACTCCACAGAATCAAAATCCAACTTCTGCCCTTATCTCAATTCTTCGTATAATACCTGATTGGGCTGACAGAATTCAAGAAGAAGGTATGAAAAAGAAGAGATCTTTATACAAACATGAAAGTTGGGTGCAACATAGGAGTTCTTTAAGACATGTTAGGCACTTGTTTTCGAGTTTGAATTCGCGGGTTATTTTGTCGTTGGTTCCTCCAGTTATAGCTTTTACTGCAGTGGCAGTGGTGGTTGCTAGTTATAATTCAGCAGTTTCAATGCATTGGTTGCCCGAGTTTTTCCCTGTATTGAGAGCTAGTCCACTGCCTTATCAGTTGACAGCTCCAGCTCTAGCGCTTCTTTTGGTGTTTAGGACAGAGGCATCGTACTCGAGATTTGAAACAGGGAAGAAAGCTTGGACTAAAGTGATTGCTGGAACCAATGATTTTGCTAGGCAGGTCATTGCTTGTGTTGATAAGAGTGATGCTGTTCTCAAAGAAGCACTTTTACAGTATATCATGGCATTTCCAGTTGCCTTGAAGGTACTTTTGGTGTAGTTAATCGACTTATCTCACTATAAATCTTTGCATACAACCACACATTTTTATATGAGGCCTTCAGTTATGCTCAATGATTCTTGCTATTGGGTTAAAAGGGACGAGGTAGACCTAAAATCACATGGAAAGAAGTTGTCTCGAAAGACCTACAAATCCTAGGAATCAATGCAAACTTAGCTAAAGATAGGACACAATAGAAAAAGAGATCCTTATAGGTGATACTTACTAGTTAAGAATATGCTTTAAATATTAGTACTATTTTTCTTATTATTATTTCTATTATATATATATATATAAAAAACTTATTTTCACTACTGCTCTTATTTTATTCTGGCATGATGATGATAAGAGTTAAGCTTAAAGAAAGAAGTGAGGATTCATATTGCCGACCCCAACTTTGTTTTGGGACTGAGATGTAGTTGTTGTTGTTGATTCTTTCTATGGGGTTACAATGTGTCCCTGCACTCTGTGTAGGAGAGAAATTCATAGATCATTTTGATAAAGGGAGAATTTTGGTATTTCTGCAACTAATTCTGTCACGAAAAAAATTAAGAAAACAAAACTTAGGTTAAACTCCTAAATACAAGTGAAACTAGGAATAGTCTGCTGTCTGCTGGCTTATGCAATGATCAGATAGTTGAGAATGTCTTATTAACTGGAAATTCACATATGAAATATATCCGTGAATTACAAATGAATTCTGAAAGTAGCCTAAAAGAGCTAAGTGAATTATTTTCAAAATTTCAATAGGCTTTATCAAAATCCAAATGGCCTATGTATATTCTTCCTTGTTTTGATGATTTAACCTTGTCTCTGCATTTTCATTCATAATTAAAAGCAACTTTCTCAAACTGCATCAAAAGGCCATCTATCAAATTATTATTGTTGTATATTAACTAAAATGACGTTAAAATCGCAGAAGCTTTAAATCCTTATTTTACTTTCTAAACATGGAACATCTGGTATTTTGAGTTAATTTCCAACTGATAAGTTTTATTCAACATGTTGTAATGCACCTAAAAGCAAAATATATTTTCTATGATAAGCAAAGGGATAATGCTCCTTGCATCTTGCATAGTATTAAACACTAAGATTACAATATTTTTATGCAGTGCCACATAACATATGGCTCGGATACAGCAAGTGATCTCAAAAACTTACTTGAGGCTGATGATCTAGCAATAGTTCTCAGTTCTAAGCATCGCCCTCGTTGCATCATTGGGTTCATCTCTCAGTGCCTTCAGTCATTAAACTTGGAGGGAACAAAACTGACTCAGCTGGTAATTTTTCTTGACGAAGGCGTACTCTTTTATGAAGTAGAAAGGTTACATCTTACATGTTATTTGTTTCAGCTTTAATTTTTTTCTTCCCTTTTGGTGTATTAGAAGACCAGTGTAAATTACATAGAGATCTCTTTAAGATGGAGCTTCACTTGCTAAATCACACTGATTTTGTCACTAGCATGATAATCTTAAGAGTTAAGACCTAATGACTTGTGGTTTTAAAAAGTGCAGGAGTCAAAAATTTCTTGTTTCCATGAAGGTATTGGCGTATGTGAACAACTCGCGGGCATACCTATTCCGCTTTCATACACTCGGTTGACTTCAAGGTTCTTGGTCCTTTGGCATCTCACTCTTCCTATAATACTTTGGGATGATTGCCATTGGATTGTGGTTCCAGCTACTTTCATAAGTGCTGCTTCCTTATTCTGCATTGAAGAGGTCAGATTTCACTTTCTTCAATTAACCAGAGGAGCTAATACTTTGTGATATAATTACTTCCTGCAGTAGAGATCAGTTTGTCTGAAGGCAAGACTGTATTAAAATGTCACAGCTTGGACTGCTGTACTCTTCAATATGTACAATGGCAGAGGCAAGATTTTCACCAAGGGGATTAAAAAATAAAAAAAGTAAACATGCAAAGAATCCAAGGGGATTCATCATCTAAAGATGTACATAAAAACAAATTTGATCTTATATACACAGCGGATGAACCCCCGTCCGCCCCTTAGCTCCCCTCATGAAACGAACATATTATTATTTATCTTAAGTTTCAGTTTGTGGGGCATTCCAGCTGATATCATCTTCAATTTAAATTGTTATGTATGAGTGCTAAACTTAATGGCCTTATTACATAGAGTATCTGATATTGTCTGAGGCTCCAGGAGTTCATGATATTTTAACCTTGGTTTTCAATTTGAAATACCCCCAAAAAGTATAATAATAAAAATAAAGAGGAGAGAAACACAGTTGAAGATTTCTATTTGATTGGAGCATTGACACTGTTACTGAGGTCACAGCTTGGTTGGTAACCTTCTGGACAAGGGGAGAGGCGTAGAGGATGACAAATAATATCAGTTAATTCACATTTGACCAAAACTAGGATGTCCATTTTTGCAGGTTGGTGTCCTTATCGAGGAGCCATTTCCGATGCTTGCACTTGATGAGCTCTGTCAGCTTGTTCACGACAACATCCAAGAATCAATGTCAAACGAGAAGCAGATTCAAGAAAGATTAAATGCCAAAAGAAAGAGACGTTTCAGTGAACATTCCCACAATGGTTGGCCAACCTCATAGGATGAGAGAAAGTACTACGACTTAAACGAAAGACTGAAGTATGTGTATAGAGCATTTTCTCTATCATGACTTCAGCTACTGTACAGAAAGAGGGGCTCCCAATACATGACTTATTTCTATCCTAAATGTGTAAATATAGAGTCGCTAGAAAGTATTTGTTCTAGAAAAAATAAAACACTTGAAGTACAACTTCTATATTCAATGACTTCAAAATTGGCTTACAGAATGCACCTCCATATACAAAAGCATGTAACATCTTGTGTATAACCTCATGAGAAGCTTTTACTCTTTGTAATATAGTAGAAGAGACATGACTCAGGAAGCAATTTTGACTTTGTCCAGTTATTGCGGTTCGCTTTTTGAGGAGAAGATTGTAGTTTTGACTGTTAATATTCTGGTGTGACAATAGCTGCCTGTCTCCTACTATTTCCAGTAGCCTAAGGACATCCCTCATATGATAATCTTTTGCACAAATTAGATCACTATATATCTTGTGAGAAGTATCCTCCCAGAGGAATTCTCCCTTCGGATATGCTTGATGTCAACTTGTTCAGCCTTAGATTGAAAAACTCAACTTTCATATTTTTGGTGATACAATATGAATCGCGGTTATACAGCCCTGGAACTTTAGATGAAAGAACATAATACTTTTGTGGCTGCTAGGTAGAATAAACAAGAACTGTATCATATTCTTGTAGCAGTTAAGTTCTTTTCTTTCTAAGAGGTGGAATAGAATAATCCGGTTGAAGCGTAATGATCATATGTCAATGCATTGTATGTCCCATAATAAGGCTCGTCTTCTACTCTTTCCCGGAAGTCGATGACTATTCATAGCTGTTACCTTGAGACCAAGGAATTCGACATTAGAAGTATATTGATTTTTTTCCAATTTGATTTTTTTCCAATTTGAGTTTTATCCTCCACACTTCATGACTTCCTCTCCTAGCTTATGTGAGAAACTTCGGTAGAAGTATGTGTGGTACGAAAAAAGTTAATCATAATATTAACAAAATCAGAAATCAACTAATATAAGCATGCCAGTAAATGTGTTACATGCATATTGTCTCGAGAAGGCTAAAAAAAATGTAATGTCTGAGCCCGGGTTCGAACCGGGGACCTCTAGTGTGTGAGACTAGCGTGATAACCAACTACACCACCCAGACTTTGGTGATAGGAAAAGATAAATTTACAATAAGGCATTTTCAGCAAAACAACTCTAATCATCTCCAGCTCCTCATTTCAAAAATTTTGAACGTCGTACACCGCTTAGGATCGTTTGATATGATGGATAAACAAAAATAATTTCGAGATAAAAATTTAGTACTATCTTATCCATTATTTAGTTATTAATCTTGAATTAGATGTGCCAGAGAATGAAATAGTAAAATTAACAATACCGAAATTAATATAACATATCAAATAATCAATAAAAAATAATTTAAATATAACTAATTTCATCGTAATTCATCTTAACTAATCCAAACATAACTAACATAACTTGTGTTCAAACCAAACTAACCCCTTAACCTTTTATTCCTCAAAACTGCGGCTTACAAAGTGGACCTCTGACTATTCTTGTTTTCTTTTTGTTTTTCAATATTCAAAATTTTCACTTCACTCTCTATCCTCCATTGTTTCCCTCCCTCTCTCCTCTCTCTCTCCAGCAAGTAATGGAAATGAGCAGAGCGCAGCAGCAGCAAAATCAGGCAGAATCCCTAGTCCAAAACGACGACGAATTGGAGGTAGACGAAGCAGAAAGGCAACTGGAAGAAGAAGTAAGAGAACTGGAAGAAGGAATTAACCAAACCGCTGAGAGAATTTTGGAGCTCAGAACCACACTTCCGCATCAGCTTAAAACTACTCTCGCTTCCCTTCTTTTTGCTCAAAGACCCGTTTCTTATGCGGGATCCGAATCTCAACCTGGCTGCTCCAGTGACCCACTCACCTCCGGTATGTTTCTAGGGTTCTCTTTTTCTAATCCATTGGCATATATATATTTTTAGATTCGCAGTGTTATTAAACGGTAAATTATTTAGTGTTGTAATGAAATGACGTATAGAGTGATAGTTAAAAATTATCAGAGTTAATTCCTTGTATGACCCGTAATTTCTCTTAATAAGATATACACTTTGTAGACAAACATTCTTGAATCACATTTTTGTGTGATATCCAAAAAAAAAAAAATAGAAAGAAAAAAGTAAAAGCTGCACTCCATTATTTCACTCCTACAGTTGCTCAAAATTTTCCATTTCTAGCATCACTTATGAGAAAATGCCAACTTGCAGCTTCTCCCTTTTTTGTTTGTTCTAGGATTTGAACCTTGGTCTCCTGCAGTCTTATCAACTGCTGGGTTACACGCTTGATGTTTTTCTCCATTTTTTACATATGAAGTAATTTCAGAATTAAAGAAGGCCACGACTATCGAACTGTCTTAGAAGCACATTGTGGATAATGGTGCAATGAATTGAAAGAGGATCTAGTGTTTCCTTGCGAATATGAAATTGTCTATCCTTACCTTATAAAGAAAGAAATTTGTCGATCCTAGTTCAGTATAAACTAAAAACCCATCTCTTATAGATAAACTTTTTAGATATCATGTTATTATTATGCGAGCTATTGATCCAAGGGAAGTTGTCAAATTTGGTGTCAGCGGGGAGTGCAGACACTGTATAAATATTATACACTGAGTTTGAGCCTTTGAGGAGGTCATAGGTAGATAGAAGACTTGGGGCGACATCATTATTGTGGTCATTGAACTTGGACCCATGTCATGCTTTGACACTCGTACATTATGGTAAAAAAGGAGTCCTTCTATCTTAACACTTGGAACTTCTTTCTCTATTCACTTAGACCTTCTATTAGTTAGTTAACACATCAGTGAACTTGCAGTGCTGTGAACTACTGTGGTGTCATAGGCTTCTCCATTGAAGTGGGAGCTCATTCTTGCTTTCTTATGTCGAATCTAGTACTCTGCTGTAGGATGCAGGCCTGAAGCACCCAAACTAGTTATTCATATCACCTATGTTATTGTATAGAAGGTTAGTGTGTGGTTCTATGTTGATATATCGAGGCCACCAAATTTTTTTTTGAGAAGGTAAAGTGTTATCGAGGCCACCAAACAAGTGAAGCAGCTTAAGCCATGTAACTATCTGGAGATAAGGTTCCTTTGCAACAATCTTTTGTTGAGTGACTAGTTTTCCTCTTTGTTTTTCCCTTTTCATAAAAGTTGAAGGGTTTGTTACTAAATAAATGGTCTTCGCATTATCTTAGCAAGAGTATGTGCTGTTTTATTATTTTAGTACCTCTTGATAATAGTGGAAGTAGTTTTTTTAACTGTCTGTAATTTTTTCAGAACAGGGTTGCATTTCCTGATGTACTTTTCCTCCTTTTTGTATGGTGTGCCCTGATGGTCGCTGCAAATTGATAAACCCTTTCTCCTTTTCAATTATTTTGGACCTGCACCTTTAGAAATAATGAACCATCCCTAGATATTTGTCTCTTTTGATCGTCAACTTTTGGCAGAGTGAAGTTCTCCCAGTCTTAAAAATAGAGGCTTATGATCTGGAAGATTTCCTGGTTAACTGTTTTAAGTTGGACGATAAAATTCTCGGACAGTATTATAGGGGTAGTGGTAAAAGATCACACAGACCTTAAGAAAAAGAAGCTCATGTGTTATACAAAGAACATTAGGAAGTGCAAAACACAGACCTTAAGAAAAATAAGCTCATGTTTATATGAAGAACATTAGGAAGCGCAAAATGAACAAGATAATTATTTGGTTCCACTACTAGGATAGATACCTATAAGCTTTTGTCGTGATTCCCGGGAAAGTGTAAGCCCGAGGATACAGTCAAAACTCTCTATAACAGCCTCGTTTGTGCCGATATTTTTTGGCTGCTATGTTTTAATATGTGCTTTAAAATAGCACTTCACTATAGCAGCCAAAAAATATCGGAAAACGAGAATGTTATAGAGAGGTTTGACTGTATAACATAACATAAAAATTAGTTCCGAGAAAAACTTGGCTTTTATAGTAAATGATTGTTATATAGAGATGTTGTTATAGAGAGGACTGACTGAATACCTATAACCGTTGAACAATTGTTGACTATTTCAATGTGGGATCTCTACTGTAATAAAAGGAAAGAGGAATCACACAATCTTCTTTCAGTTCAATATGAGTACTTACTTATGCTTTACCTTTAAAAAGAATTATTGCTTTTGCTTGAGAGCTACAAGGCCAGAGACGTACTCATAGCGTCATTAGGAGCTAAGTGCACTTAATTCAGTTTCTTTTTTAAGGTTTTAACTTTGTCATTAGAGGGAGGCTTAAAAAATGCCAGTAGAGTTTAACTGGTTACTGAATACATGCAAACATCGATATCCTTGTGTTGATACTTCATTAAACTTGTGGATTTACAGAATCATTTTCGTTGTAATTAATATCCTGATCACTGTCACAGACGTTGAAGGTCCTAGTCGACGTGGTGCCGCCTTAGCTGAAGAGATGCAGAAACAAGCTGAGAAAGTGCAGCTCCTTAAACAGAAGATATCAAGTATTGGATCCGCCTTACCTATTGTATTGAACAGGAGGAAGGAATGTATGGCAAGGATTGACAAACTACAATCGAGCAAAAAAGCCATTCATCCTGCTTTTAAGAGGAAAAGGACTAGCTGATAAGCCCTGCTGGATCTACTCGGTATGGTATAGAACGTTCATTATATTACTAGGCTCGTGAGCTGTCTTCCGGAGAAGTATTCATCGACATAGATCTAACATAGTCGGGGAACACTTTCTTTCTGTACTTAATTGAATCATTAGTTAGTTTGTATGATAGGCATTTCTTAGTAGTGTTAGTGTTAGGTTATGATGATGAAATGAAAATGTGTAGAGTATCCATTTAGTTAAGGTTATGATTCTTGTGGTGCTACGTTGTAAAACCTTTTCTGCTTCTGGATTTGTTATACATGTACTCATTATCCTGTATCCTCGGATAGAAATTCAGTTATTTTTGCTGTTGGGCATGTGGTAAGCAAAAACTTTGAACTCCAAACTGTCCAAAAATATTGACATTAAGGGGTCGTTTGGTACGAACACAAGTAATGCAGGGATTAGTAGGGATTAGTAATGCAGGGATTATTTTTTATCAAGTGTTTGGTTCATTGTATTAAAAATTAATTATGCAATGTATAATCTAAATTTGTGTTTGGTTTAAAACTATATAAAATATTCTTTACAATTATACCCTTGATTTAATAATTTAAGTCTTATCCATGTATAGCTAATCCAAGGATTAGTAATCCCTTACTTTCCTTGGTATTAGTTAATCCCTCATATGAGGGATAACTAATCCATGTATTAGGTAGGAGTAAATTAAATTGACCAACCAAACATGGTATTGGACGGATTAAATTTTTATACGGAGATTATTTTACCTAATACGGCCTACCAAACGACCCCTAAGAATATTACAATATTAAAAACTTAAATACACTTCTTTCCTTTTTCTCCAAAATGCTACTAGGTTGATGATAAGAGTACACATCTTCCATTGATGCAAACACATGTATATCTTACTTTGTTATTGTATCCGAATTCAAGCAACACCCATGGAAACCACCAGCGCAAGGAAAAATATGGCACCAACGGATGCGGCCACATCCGGAAAAGAAAGTTGGCCTAACTCCAGTTTGTTTGATGAAGTTGAATAGTAAAAAGTCTTTGGGCAAAAGACAAATAGGGCTCATTCTTGATTTCATGAAATGCTTCTTTCGCTTTCATGCCAAATTGAAACTCATCAATCTTATTCAACATGAGACTTGTAAACTCGTGACGCAACGCGACTGAACAACTTAATGTTTCAGGTTCACACGAAGATTCTGGACAGAAGTATTCAAACTCTTGGAATCAAATTAAAGCTAAACTTATCCACGAATCTTCATCCCAGTTATTATCTGACAACAAAATAATCTTCCTGGAAAAGTATCACTACTATATTTCATACATCTAATTAATAGTAAAGACAATTCAGATTAGTCCTTTCTCCATCTTTTGACTAAGAAGGCCAACTTTATATTCTAATCGAAAGTTAGACGGAAAGTGGTTAACAAAAATATAATAGGTTAAAATTTGAAAGGAGCAATATTTTTTGGAATTGAACCAAAACAATGAGCTTCCATTATTATTTCATTATTTTTAGGTGTTATTTGGCAATTCAAAATGTGGAAAATTGTAATATGGTAATTTATAATTATACGATCTATATATCAAATGCAATTTCCTAATTCAGTAATGCTGGTAAATTGGTGTATAATTTCTTGAAAAAATAGTAATCATCGTATATATACGTTTTATCGAGTTAAATAACTTTTCTGTTACAGAGCGACATAAAGTTTCTGTTACGCCATATTTGATTTAAAAGATTATTAATAAATTTATTTATAATTAACTATGCTAACGTAAACCGATCTTAGCTCAGTTGGTAGAGCGGAGGACTGTAGTGTGTCTGCTGAAATCCTTAGGTCGCTGGTTCGAATCCGGCAGATCGGAACATTTTTGTTATTTTTTTCTTTTTTTCCTTTTAGTTTTGTTTTGCGTTTATTTCTCCTCTTAAGACGACGCCGTTTCTTAATAAAAACCAATATGTCGTGACATGGCCTTGTCCTGTCACGTCCGACGTCGCGTCCATGGCCACGTCTGACGCCGTGCCATGGCCATGTCCTGCCGCGTCCGGCGTCGCGCCGTGGCCGCGCCCTGCCACGTCCGACGACCCCAGACCTCGATCAAATATATCAACCAGTCCTACAACATCATACGAACTTAGTCGAGCCTATAAATCATATCAAACAACGCTAAAAATGCGAATTGCACATCGATTAAAGCCTAATGAACTTTAAAACTTCTACGTCCGATGTCGAAACTTTTTTTCTCTCTTTTTATTTCCTTTAGTTTTGTTTTGCGTTTATTTCTCCTCTTAAGACGACGCCGTTTCTTAATAAAAACCAATATGGTATTGGTAAACAGTTCGTATTCCTTATTTTCCGTATTTGACGTTACCTTGGCTTTCACGTCATTATGGCTCTGTGCAACCTAAAACCCAAACATCTACCTCCCTATATAAAACCCTACTATCAACCTATGAAATTAAAATCCACCTCTCAACTTCTTTACAATCTCCACCCTTAACACAGAAGACAAACTTTTTTCTCTCTCTTAACAATGAGAGCTCCAATGGGTATGTATTTGTCAATCAATACGTAGTTTTCGTTATGAATCTATTAGTCGTGTCAAAATATTGAGTTCAATTGAATCCGTAAATAGACTGCATTCGCGTCTATCATATATGCCCATCGATCATTGTATATCTGCATTCATATGGTGTATAGTAGAAGTTTTTTTATATTTTTAAGATTATCTAATCAGTTTTTCCAATAGTTTTATCTTTGATTTGCGTGTCTCTATGAGTAAGGTGTGCATACACTTCACCTTCCCCAAACCCCCGTTTTATCTTTGATTTGCATGGATCTTTTTCTCTCTCTTAACAATGAGAGCGCCAATGGGTATGTACTTGTCAATCAATACGTAGTTTTCATTATATATCTATAAATCTGTGTAAAAATATTGAGTTTAATTAAACCCGTAAATAGGCTGCATTCGTATCTATCGTATATGCCCATAATTGTATATCTGCATTCATATGGTGTATAGTAGAAGTTTTTTTTATATTTTTAAGATTATCTAATCAGTTTTTCGAATATAGTTTTATCTTTGATTTGCGTGTCTCTATGAATAAGGTGTGCATACACTCCACCTTCCCCAAAACTCCCTTTGTGGTATTACTCCGGATCTTTTGTTGTTGTTATTGGTGTAATTTGTGTTTTGGATTATTTTTTGCTTGACCTCAGGTCGTGGACGTGGCGGTAGAGGAGGCTTCAATGGCCATAACCACTCCAATGCTACAAGAGGCAGAGGTGTTGGTGGACGTGGTGGTGGTCATGGTATTGCACGTGGGGGCGGTCGTGGTGGTGGTCGAGGTGGCGTCGCCGGAAGGGGTAGAGGAAGAGGAGGTGGCGGTGGTCGTGGCGGAGGAGGAATGAGAGGTGGTAGGAATGTGGTGATCATTCCTCACAGGCATGAAGGAATATTTTTAGCCAAATCAAAGGAGGATGCTCTTGTCACTAAAAACTTGGCACCTGGTGTTTCTGTTTACAACGAGAAACGCATATCTGTTCAGGTTTCTCCTTCAATATTTCATCTTAATTTCCTCTAATTCAGTTCATGGAATTAATGAAGTTGAAAATTCTCAATGTTTTATTAATTTACTTTTGCATTCACCAGAGTGAAGATGGAACAAAGGTTGAGTATAGAGTTTGGAATCCATACCGTTCGAAATTGTGCGCTGCAGTCTTGTGTGGCATAGATGATACTTGGATTGTGAGTATATATATATTTGTTTCATGGAATTACATTCAACAGAATTATTAATATTCTTCTATATATATATATATATATATATATATATATATATGTTGTACTTTATATTTACCCCAAGCTGTTTAGTCAGTTAATATTGCGTTATTTTTGTGCTTCTAATGTTACAATAGAAACCTGGAAACCGTGTTCTATACTTGGGAGCTGCTTCTGGAACTTCTGTTTCTCATGTCTCTGACATAGTTGGACCAGTAAGCTATCCGTTTAATTACTTTTTATAATATTATTATTACTGAAGGAGAGCCTTGGAGTAACGGCAAAATTGCATTAGTTTGACCTATAAGCTATAGGTCAGTAATGTTCGAGCTGTAGAATCAGCTACTAACCCTTGCATTCCTAGGGTTGCGGCCCTTCTCCAGATCCTACATCTTCGTGCACCCTTCCGTTTGACCTATAAGCTATATAGGTCACGGGTTCGAGCTGTAGAATCAGCCACTAATGCTTGCATTATAAGGTTGCGGCCCTTACCCAGATCATGCATTTGACCTATAGGCTATACGTTACGGATCAGCCACTAATGCTTGCATTCCTGGGGTTGCGGCCCTTCCCCAGATCCTGCATCTTCGTGCACCCTTCCGTTTGACCTATAAGCTATAGGTCACGAGTTCGAGCTGTATAATCAGCCACTAATGCTTGCATTCTAGGGTTGCGGCCCTTACCCAGATCCTGCATTTGACCTATTGGCTATACGTTACGGGTTCGAGCATTAGAACAGCCACTAATGCTTGCATTCCTAGGGTTGCTGCCCTTCCCCAGATCCTGCATCTTCGTGCACCCTTCCCCGGATCTTGCTTGAACGCGGGGTGCTTTATGCATCGGGCTGTCCTTTTTTTTATTTTAATATTACTAATACTAATATTATAACTGAGTTGTGAATTGTTTATCAAATTAGAGTGGAGTGGTGTATGCTGTTGAATTCTCAAACAGGAGTGGGAGGGACTTGTTGAACATGGCCAAGAACAGAACAAATGTTATTCCCATAATTGAAGATGCTAGGCATCCTGCAAGATATAGAATGTTGGTTGGTATGGTGGATGTCATCTTCTCTGATGTTGCTCAGCCTGATCAGGTCATATTCTTAATTTTCTTTATATTACATATATACTTTTCGTGATGCCAATTAGTTAGAAAATATATTTTAGTAATGTTAGTAGTACTTGTTTTATCACTCGTTTAGTCATCATGGAAATTTATATTTCAGAGAACTTCCAATTTTTTTTATTTTTTTTTTATATATAATATTATCGGTTTGAGATAAAAGGTTAAGATTATTATAGTTAATCCCAACTTTCTTGGTACTGTGGCTACTCGCTAATCTTTTACTAATTCAAGTATGTTGAGTCGTCCCACATCAGTTGGATTTTAAGGTCTTTGATCTCCTTATTTGGTCTTGAGCAATCCTCGTCTCGTAAGCTAGCTTTTAAGATTGAGTTAGGTCTTAAGGTCCATTTATTATGGTATAAGAACCAAGCTCATCCCAATTATTGTTACCGATATTGGGCTCCCATTTATGTTGTCCACGTTCCAGAGTGCAGGTTTGGGCGTGAGGGGTGTGTTGAGTTGTCCCACAATATCGATGGTATTTGAGTTCTTTGGTCTCCTTATATCATCTTGAACAATCCTCATCTCATTAGCTAGCTTTTAAGGTTGAGTTAGGTCTAAGGTCCATTTATTATGGTATCAGAGCCAGGCCCATCCCAATTATTGTTACCGATGTTGGGCCCCCATTTATGTTGTTCACGTTCCAGAGTGCAGGACGTTCTAAGAAATCATCTTATTTGTTCATTATCTTCAATTCCTGTTCCTTCTTTTAATATCTAATGGACTTGGAAAGCTGCATATGGTCAGGTTTTTTATATATACATGTATTATTTTCATTTTTTCTCATTTTGTTTCCTGTCTAGGTTTCTTTCATTTTTCTCCACCCTTTTTTTGTTATTTTCCAGTACAGTTTATTCTCCATATATTTGGGGGATAAAGTGAAGGAAACTCGTTTCACATATATCAAGCATGTGAAGAATTAACTGGTGTCTCTCCATATACTTTGGTGATTCCAGCTTCTGATGCTATTATTATTTTTATTATTATTATTATTATTATTATTATTATTATTATTATTATTATTATTATTATTATTATTATTATTATTTTCATTTTGTTAATACTTTTATTGCTGCTCTTATTTCCACTTTCTTGGTCTTTTGAGTGATAAAGTGGAGAATAACTATTTTCACATTTTATAGCAAGTGATGAATTATTTAAAGTCTCTACGGACACGGATGGTTTTCAATTGTCTAATTTTGTTTTTCAAAATTTCGAAATCTCGAAGTATGTAAATGCACGATGTCTTTCATTTTGCCTGCATTTTAAACGGCTGATTACATTATAGTATATACACTTAGGGTTCGTTTGGTAGACTGTACTAAGTAAAATAATTCCTCTATAAAAATTTAATCCGTCCAATACGATGTTTGGTTGCTTAATTCAATTTATGCATACCTAATACATGGATTAATTATACCTCATAGGAAGGCTTAGCTAATACCAAGGAAACCAAGGGATTACTAATCCCTGCATTAACTATACCTGGATAAGACCCTAAAATTACTAAACCGCCCCTCAAACCCTTTTCCTAAATTTCTTTATATACAGAAAGAAGAATATTCAAGGATATAATTGTAAAGAAGATTTTGTACAGTTTTAAACCAAACACAAGCTTAGATTATACATTGCATAACTAATTTTAAATACAATGAACCAAATACTTGATAAAAAATAATCCTAGCACTACAATCACTATATTAGTAACCCCTGCATTACTTGTGTTCATACCAAACGACACCTTATATGTTTCAGTCAACTTCAGTAGTATTGCAAGTCTTTGATTTTCCTTCTTTAATTATAAAGTAAGAAGCAGCAGTGCACTCAATATTATACAAGTTTTTAGTCAAGAGTTTGTTATCTAAACAACAATATTACATTAGTTTTGTTTCTTCAACAACATTTTTAATTTCTTGATGTGGTCGCGCTTCATGCTTTCTCTCTAAGTTAATCTCCTTATTATCTAAATGATAATGCAATACAATAGGTATAGTAAAATCACAAAAGTAAGCTGTGTAAGTTATGGGATCTGCTACATACTCGTATAGTAGGTCCACAATAACAATTTTTATATATTGTGTTCTAGTATAGTATTTAAGGCTAAGCGGAGCGAAAAGGGTATTCCATGAGATTGGAAATGAAAACTATTTTCCCCGCACGAAGTTTGTGAATAAGTGATTGTCTGATAATGAGCTCTCAGTACTTGCATTTGTTGTGTTCTCTATATGTTATAAGAAGGTAAAGTGCAACAGGAATGACTTGAAGCCTCATTCCATTTTGTTCAGAGAAAAATATCATCCCATTTTCTCCCTTCAGATGCCTTTAATAAAGAGGGTATTTAGAGATCATTATGCTAATTTAGGTAAAATTTGCTTATTCCCTTCAGTTTTTACTCTAAGAAACTTGGTTGCACAAAAAAGCTGTTTTTGGATCAATCCAAAGTCCAAAAAGGTTTTTAGAAGGTTAAAAGGTTCGTTGAGCGCCTCAAGGCTATGTCATAATAGATCCGAACACTTGCCCCGGATGATTCACACTCCATGTTCTGAGAAAGATTTATCGTCCGAAAAGAGGAAAGAACGGAGTCAAACTCCTATGTTCCTTTCATTACGGTATTTCTGAACAAGTTCCTGAATAACAAGTCAACTCTGCTAAGTTATCGATTAAAGTAAAACTGTTAATTCTTTCTTTTAAGGTAAGGTTATGTTCTGTTAACTCAAATTTGGAGGTTGGGTTATTACCCCAAAAAAAAGGAGTAGAGAAAACTGAGGAAGATTATAGTAGAAGTCTTTAGAGAAAAGCACTATTGTTTGTTATCTTATGAAACAATGTTACTAACAGGTTATGTTTTCCAATTGTTTATAAGAGCTGGTATGACTTGCATATGTTTGACCTCAGATGTTACATCTCCCCCATCCCTGACCCACAGAATCTATTGGTCGTTTGGTAGGTTGTATTAAGTAAAATAATTCATGTATAAAAATTTAATCCGTCCAATACAATGTTTAGTTGTTCAATTCAATTTATGCATACCTAATACATGGATTACTTATACCTCATAGGAGGGCTTAGCTAATACCAAGGAAACCAAGGGATTACTAATCCTAGCATTAAGTATACCTGGATAAGACCCTAAAATTACTAAACCACCCCTCAAACCCTTTTCCTAAATTTCTTTATATACAGAAAGAAGAATATTGAAGGGTATAGTTGTAAAGAAGATTTTGTACAGTTTTAAACCAAACACAAGCTAATTTTTAATACAATGAATCAAACACTTGATAAAAAATAATCCCACCACTACAATCCCTGCATTACTAATCCCTGCATTACTTGTGTTCGTACCAAACGACCGCTAAGTGCTATGCTTTACTTTTTACCCATTTCAGATAAGGATCTTAGCTTTGAATGCATCATATTTTCTCAAAGTTGGAGGTCACTTTGTGCTGTCAATCAAGGTGAGTCCATTTTCGTACATTAAAGCATCAGTTTTGGAAGTATCTTTCTTCCGCTCTAGATATATGCGTTGACAGTATAAAAAGATACTTACACAATCAGATTATCAATATATGTAAATCTCTATAATAAGCAATGCTTAGTAACCCAATAAATATGATAACTAACTTGTTATAATATGTTAAAATGCACTTATAGTATAAGAAGCGGAGCTTTAAAGCAACAGGAAAGTTGTCTTCGTGTGACCTATAGGTCACGAGTTCGAGCCATGGAAGCGGCTACTAATGCTTGCAGTAGCCGTGAATGCAGGATGTTTTGTGCATCGAGCAAGCCTGTTTTTGCACTCATAGTATAAAAATTCTTTATATTGTCCTTAGTATATACTAAAATACTGTCATCATACTGATGCCACTGAGATGTCAAAATTATCTAGGGAAGTACTGTCTTGACTCCTTTTGGTTTTGCAGGCCAACTGCATAGACTCTACCCTTCCAGATGACAAAGTATATGAACAGGAAGTGCAGAAACTGAAGGCCAACCAATTCAAGCCTATTGAGCAAGTTACTATGGACGAGTACCAAAGACACCATGCTTGTGTTATTGGAGGATACCGAATTCCAAGAAAGAAGAACCCTGTTGCTTAGTTGATATAAGTTTCTACTTTTATCTAGCTCTGGATCCCTTATATATGCTTCTAATTAGGCATATTTTATATTAAAATTGCACTAGTAAACTTTAGTGAGATTTATATTTCTTATGCATAGATTGCTTCAGAACATATTGCTACTTATATATGAGATTTATGAAGTTCAACATCACCCTTCCATATTATACTTGTGTTTGATATAATCCTTTTGGCACATGGCTTGCAAGTGGTTTTCACTTTGCATCCACAACTGAATAAAATTTCGACTGCATTGCTTCATAGGGATAACAAAATTTGGGGTAAAGAAGTACCTCAGATCAGATGAAATATTTATAAACTTGTGATATCTTGATATGTTTGTTGGCCCAGAAAGGCTCCAGCTCTGTTTTAAACACACAGAGTAGAAAGAGTTCCAAAATGTAAATAAATGGGCTATTCAAAGCCATCGAAAGTGCACAGAAGCAAAAGTTAAGGGAGAGTAGTTAAGTATTATCTCATTATGAGGATATCAGACAGTGCAGCATGTATACATCATCTTACAAAAAGATTTGTCGTTAAGGGATTGAATTCCTAGCAATCTTGTTCCTTTGTAAAACTCAAGAGCTTGGAAGTGTAAAGGGGAGTATTCATACCCTTGTTTTGCAGTCAAAAGTCAAAACAGAGGGAAGAAGCTGCTGTGCGGTCTAAGAATTCACTGACCCAAAAAATGTACAATTCTGGAAAATGCCACGACCACAATCAAGATTCATGTACTACCTCTGATCCAGATGTGCTTTTCCTTGGGGAACAAAATATGGAGAACTTAGGATCCCGACCAAAACATTTAAATCTAGGTCCATATTCTGATTCATCATCATCACTGTCAAAACTACTGGCATTAGTTTTATTCTGGTAGCGTCTGCGCCGGAGAAGGAAGACATTGAAGTAGTAGCTTACTAAAGACTCCCTGCTTTTGTTTGGAAAGAACTTGAAAATCTCATTCCAGAAACTCTTGTCCTCGGTCAAACGGTTCGACTTCACTATATCCTGAAATTGCCCTTCTTCTTCTCTTGACCAAGAAAGTGCAACTTCTTCACCCATAGAGTCAAATTTCCACTGATAATAGGCTGATCCCAGCTCAATCTCATTCTTCTTCCTTTTCTCAAAAAGATGAAACTTGACACAGTCATAAGAACCTGGAGATTGACAGCTACAGATATCTTGCCTTCCTTTCCCAATAGGATCTCTTTCACTTAAAATTGTGTTTTTTCCTCGTTTGCCAAGAGGCCAGATTCGGGTGCCTAGCCATTTAGAGTCGCTTTCATAGATCGCCTCAATCCATTCGGGAATATCTGCTTGAAACTGTGGCCCAACTGGTATTCTCTTTTTCCGATGCTTCCACCAAAAACCAACTGCTGACTCTGCAGAAGAGGCAGTTGGTCCATCGACCTGATCCTCATCACTATGAAAACTTGGTGATGATGACACTGAAAACAGCAGTGCAGGCATCTTTTTCAAAGAATCTTTTGCAGATAGGACTCGCTGGCTGCATCTTACTCTTCCAGAACCAGAACCATCATCATACAAAGATGGATGCATCTTCTGTTTTATCTATGCAAAAAAATTCAAAATTAACCCAAACCCGGCATAAATTCGTGATCTTCCATAACTTTTGGATGTTCACGTAAACATGACTTGCTAGATAAGTGTAAATGCTAGGATAAAACGAGAAGCTGAAGGGCAAATGATACGACACTCTGTGCAATTAGTGAAGTTTTACTTTCAGAGTCATAAAAATGCACATAAGCCAAGGGATGCTGTATTGGTTGCTAAACAGCAACTTATCTAAGTGAAAATGGCATGCTGTGCATAAAATGATCGCAACAGGAAGCAGGAAGTTCTCCCCAGTAACAAACATGCCATTAAAAAATGGACATGATCGAAGTGCATTGCTTAATCAATCTGGAAGATGCTGCATAGACTGGCAAGTGGACAAACACAATCAGCACTGGACAGCAAGCTGAGTTTTACGAAAAATTAGAGCACAGTATATTTTAGATTATACTACAAAAATAACCAAAGGCATACACAGAGTAGATGGAACTTTCATTTCATACCATATTTCTTTATCAAGAAGACCCACCCCCTCGGGGCTACAGCATTTACAAACAATGATACACTAAACTATTTGGAGAATTAGCATAAATCATCCACTTCTCTCCCCCTGCGTCCAAAAATTTATGGTCCATCTCACCCTGAGGAGCTTTCTCTAGTCTAGATTAATAGTTAAAACTAATAACAACTCAGATTAAGTAGGCCATCTGCATTTTTATCACTTCCTATGAATCTATGATTAATCAAACTCCCATTGCATTTTCCTGCTGGGACAGTGAATACTCTTTTGACATTTTCCACAAAGTTCTAACAACCAGAGGTTGGTAGCCTCTCTAGTTTTCATAATGTCACATCTCCACTATTTATGTCTAGACCATCTTTACCCAAGTTGAAGCTCATATGTCCTGTGTTCTTTCTATTTAGCATGTCCAATTAACAGCCTACCACAATTAGGAAGGGATGACACACCCCTATGCCAACTTTTTCTTTATTTTTTGACAGAATAACATGGCTCCTATCCTTGCACACTATTTGGACCTATTGTGTTTTTCCCAAGAAATGTGTTATCTCATCAACTTATAAAATATATTTTGTTATACCTTCATTTAGAGGATTTCATCCTGCTATAAATACAATAAAACAGCTGGCCCCTTATTGACTTACATATAGAACCCGCACATTCAATTGATGATGCCTCCTAATGCAACCCTAACTGTGACTTTCTTGCTCAACTCCATGCTTGACTATCAAGAAATAATTAGCGAAGTCGTTTGACATATGGAAAGTTAAACCTGAATGCAGCCTTTTTTCTTCCAAAACAAATGCTAAGCAAGTGTACTCAATCGAAAGATATGTCAAACAAAATGCATCACATGCCAAACAGTACCACCCCCACCCTCCACACACACGCACATCAAGATGACCACAAAGCAACAAATGATAACAATGAGGTGCTGTCCAATTGAAGAAATAAGACATTTTATCTAGCAAAATGAATAAGGTATGCACATCCTTTAAACCAACTACTATATTTAGTAATTCATAATGATATGAAGTATCAATCTCCAGGTGAAAACTGAAGTACCTGCCATGCCGAGTAGTGAGCACATGTATCCACATTCTTTTGCAAAAGCATTTCATCTCGCACCAACAGAACCTGCTTCCAAACCACTTCATCGCCATAGTCCTCCCACTTAGACCTTTCTGGCAAAGAACCAATAGCAGGATCACAAGGATCCTTCGCGACTTCACTAACCCACCTCACCATATCCAAGTACGATTCTCGCTTCCTCTTCCTACTAATGCAATCTTCCCTGACACTTTCCCTTCCGCTGACACACATCAAATGCTCTTCATCAAAATTAACACTCCTATTTTCATCAATATCATTTACAGTAAACACATTGCGGTCCACATTTCTTTTACCATCAAATGTCTCAGTACATTCTTTCAAGCCATCAAAATCCCGAGCCTCAACACCATCACACAGCTGTTCACCATTAGCATATCTATTTTCGTTAATATCCTTTACAGTGACCACACTGTGATCCAAATTTCTTTTACCATCAAATATCTCGGTACATTCATTCAAGCCATCAAAATCTCGAGCCTCAAAAACATCACGCAGCTGTTCAACATTAACACTTCTATTTTCGTCAATATCCATTACCGTGACCACACTGTGATCGTTTCTTTTACCATCAATCTCAGTACATTCATTCAAGCCATCAAAATCCCAAGCCTCAATACCATCATGCAGCTGTTCACCATTAACACTTCTATTTTCGTCAATATCCTTTACAGTAACCGCACTGTGATCCAAATTTCTTTTGCCATCAAATTTCTCAGTACATCCATACAAGCCATCAACACCATTAACACTTCTATTTTCACTGTATTTGACCTTTTCATCCGCAATTTTCATTAAAATCTCCTTCAAATCCAACTCAACATCCATCAAAACTCTAGCCCAGTCCGATCCCGAACCCGCATCCGAACCACATTCTGTCACCTCACTCTTTATTACATTACTATTAGTTTTTTTCTTAAGTCTCAACATCCATCTCTCTAATGCATCCAAATACTTGACATAAACCAACTTCAAACCCAACCCGTATCCCGAATCAAACCCACAATCCTCAGCCACTAAACCCCATGACCCATTCACACAAGCTCTCTCATATCCACCTTTTCCCCTAACGACCAAATAAAGCTTGAACAAATCAATTGATTTTCCATTACCCAACATTGGTGGCAATGGCCTGTAACACAAAAGCCCAGTAACTTCTTTGAAAAAATGAGCTAAAATTTCTATAAACAACAGCTTAGCATTACCATAATCTACTACTTCGGGCTTTACAACTTGTTTCGGGTCCGGGCCGGTTTCGGGTTTTCTGCAGCTCTGTATACCTGATCCCTCAACTCTCTTCGACCACCCTGCCATTGCTTTCCAATTTCAAAATCTACGAACAATTCATCGGTCATAAACATAACAGAAATGCACAATCAAACACAAAGAAATAAGAAACAAATCAAACCGAACTTTTTTAGACGCAATAAATGTTTTTTTATTTTTATTTTGTACAAGTGAAACTAGTATAACGTCTTAGAAAAAGAGAGGGAAGATTTTAGGCACTGAATTTTGCGCGGGAAGATATGGATCGAGCCAGGGACCTAACTGTAAAATTTGGGAAATTATAGTACCCGCCCTTCTTCCCTCTACACAGAGAAATGAGAAGGGAGAGGGGACGGTCTCTCTCTTTTTTCTCTTTGGGATTTCACATTTGGTTATCTAGTAATCGCTTTGGCTTCCCATTAATTTTTTTTTTTCGTCAAAAAAGTATATTTTTTGAAAATTTTAACGTGTTTGGCCAAAATAAAAAAGTACTTTTGACCAAAGAAGCAGTTTTTCTACTTTTGGAAAGAAGCAACAAATTATAGCTTCTTCCAAGAAGCAGAAGCAGAAGTAGAAAATTAATTTATCTAAGACAAAACTATCCTCACCATAAATTTATATTTTCCAAATTATTCTTTATATTTTCTTTCCATATATATATATATATATATATATATATATATAAATATATAATGTTGCCCCTACTTTAATGCGTTAACAGTGTGAGGTAATAAAAATATCGAGCCATTTTCAGTTTGAATGGTAAATATGAGAAATTTACTAATATCGATTGCTAAAAAATGAATAAATAAAATAAACTATTTTCTTATGTGCAAGCGGTATTATTTAAATTGATCTCCAAATTTATTTACTTTTGTACTTCCGAGCCTAATAACTTTCGTTTCAAAACCCTTTATCTTCAAGAGATTTCTACCTCTTTTCCTTTTAACACATCCTATCACAGCTGTAGGCAAACTACATATATTACAATGATTTTATTTAGTATGTATGTTTATTTTATGTTTATATTTTAATTAAATTAAATAAAAAATAATAACAGTCTCTAATAATAAATATTAAAATGTATTTTTCTTTTTAAAATAATTATAAAAGTTTGGTACTATCCTTCTTGGTAATTTGACACTCAAAAGTACTTTTTATAAAGATTGGCCAAACACAATTTGTTCATCAAATATTGTAAAAAGTACTTCTTAAATGAATTGGCCAAACACAAGTTATTATTTTTTCAAAAGTACTTTTTGAAAAAGAAAAAAAAACAGATTTTGGCAGCTTGGCCAAACGGGCTCTAAGTCTCATTATGGGTTAAATCACTCATTAATAAAAATTATTCTATTTTCAAAGGTCAAATCCAAAATTTATGATAAAAAATTAAAAAAGTATTCAATCGTCTCACCATAAGGCTAATGGACACAGATATTCTGTGTCCTCACAAGGTAAGGGAAATATCTGCGTACATACTACCTTCGTCATATTTCATAATGTGAGATAATACTGAGTATGCTATTGTTGTTGCATAAGACTACAATGATATACTATTTGTTTTTGTAATTTGCTTTGAGGGTAACGTAGGAAAATAAATTGTATAATAAAGGTTTTCAACTCGCAACCAGATCTATTTAATTTGTAATTGGAGTTATTGGTTTATTATATTTTATTTATTAGAGTATTGTGTTTGATGATCTTGAAGTATGGTTGGTTGAAGGCCAGCTAGGGAAAATTCTACGAGCACTAATTTCAAGAGATTAGTTTTAAGTATTTGACCAAAAATTTATAATAAAAAAAAATTATTGCCTTGATTACGAATTTTATGTGCTTTTTATTTTATTATTAACTTGTGTTTCAAAAATAAATAATAAATTCACATATTAACGATAATAATTACATTGCTATACAAAATTCTTCTAGTTAAATTTTCATTGTGATTAAAATTTAGATTAAGAAATTTAGTCTATTATATAATCATAACACAAAGTAAAAAATACAGCAAGATTTAAATCAAGTATACCTAGGTAATACCATACCATCAACTAATACATGCTATACGAAAGAATCATAAGGTTATTTTTGCATGGGGTGGGTTATGTTAATTTTTTTAACAGATTTCATCCACTAGAATCAACAATGCACCACTTCTTTTTTTTTTTCTCGTAATAAAAGCAAACCGTAAAGGAAAAGTACAAGTAAGGGGACAAGAGCTCGAGTAGTGTCGTCTATATGCCTTGGCTATATAATTATTCCTCTGCGCCTCACATTGACTCTATAGCAGCCTCATGTAGAGGAATCATGGTGTAGCTGCCGGCAATAATGTCTCACGAGGGCATATAATCTAATAGTCTTTCGGGTGTGTTCAAAGGTATAGGACTTAAGCAAACACATACCGAGCTAAACCTTAACTTACAAATCCTATTAGTGATAGGGACTATTAGTGTTGTAGTACATATTTCAGGGATGCTTTTGAGTCTAAGACCAAACTTAGGGACTACTTCGAGCTTTTTCTTTATCAATGGGCGGAAATGGGATATATAAGTTGCAATGCGATTTATAAGTCGTAATCTTAGTTTGCGATTAATTAGAGTCGCCTAAAACGACTTCTCCGTATAGCAAAAACAATTTGTATATAAATAAGTATATCGCCCAGAGAAACGTCAGTGTATCATCTCTCTCACGTTTTCTTTGTTGCTGCACTGAGTCAGTCATCCATGGCGTTTCCATACTTGGAATCGGTTGTCGGTATGCTCTCAAACTTTCTCTCTCTAACCCTATACACACGCATAATACCTAGTATTCATTTATTCTTTCTTGCTTTTGCATTTCCAAATTTTTAGGTTTTACTTATTTAACAAATTCGTTACAATCTGCCTGTATAGAAGGATTATTGCACTTAGGGCTACATACGTTCTCTTGTACTTGTTTAGTGGCTTTGTAACACATATACATATAGTTCTTTTTCGAGCCGAAGCTACTGGGTTTAGGATGAACTAACAGTTAGTTCTTAACTATATCCGCCCTTGATACTAGGCTAGATTTTCAAATAATCCGAAATTGTACAATCATTTGAGTGCTTAATAACTGTACTTGCTTTTGATAGAATTCATAAGGCAAATGCACTTGAAGTAGGAAAACTGAACTACATGCGGCATGTTTGGTAATTGGAAATATCTTGTAAAATATACCTTCACCTTGAATTGTTCATCTGATTAAAATTGAAAGCAAGAAATATAGAGATTATAGGAGTGTGCTAAAGTTTGCGTAAATCGTCATTGATTTTCACTTATAGTTAATATCAGGGAGCGGTAAAATCGTTTTTCACTTATCAGTGAAGGAATTAGTGGTTAATCAGACTCCATAAGGAATTGAGTTGGAAGTTTATGAACTTTGTGTTTTCTAGTGATAGTTTCAGGATCATTACTACTATGGTGCTAAACATTCTTCTGTGGACAATACGATAAAATTGGAATAATAGAGACGAATTTAACTGAAGTTCTGCCTTTAAATCATTTTAGGTATCTACGATTTGCCTCAAGCTATGATACTTTTTCCTTCTATTTCCATTTTGGATGCCTTTTAATGGTATTATCAAGCTTGTATGAAATTAGGATTAGATAATGGTGGTTTCGTTTTTATTAATTTATTAATTGATTGATGCTGGATCCCTGTCTTGATTTGGTTGGCAAGTTAATTGAAGTTGTTGCTTTTAAATATTTGGCTGGCAAGTTAATTTGCTTGGCTTCAATTTGTTATTCTCTTTGTGGTCTTCATCACCATAAATTGGATCCTTCTTTCGGATTTCTTAATAGTTAACTGGCTATTTGCTGCACATTCTGTTTTGTACTCTCCTTCTATTTGTTTATTTATTTATTATATGGTGTAATGTATCTTCTCCTTTTTTTAAAGAATCGTTGTGATTTCCCTCTTATTGTGCTTTTGAACTTTCCAGGTTTCATGATACTAATGTACATATTTGAGACATACCTTGATTTACGACAACATGCGGCTCTTAAATTGCCAACACTTCCAAAACCTCTGGAGGGAGTGATCAGCCAGGAAAAATTCAAGAAGTCCCAGGCGTATAGTCTCGACAAAAGGTATGCTTCCTTTTGTTCATGGAATGTTATCTAACTTCACGAATTCTTGCATTATCTTGTTTGGCCATCTTTTTTAATTCTTTTGGTATTTTAATTCTTTTCAGTAATTTTCATTTTGTCCACGAGTTTGTTACCATACTGATGGACTCTGCCATCCTATATTTCCGGATATTACCTTGGTTTTGGAAGGTGAGTGATTGAGCCTTTCTCTTGCGAAGCTGTTTCCGCTTCTCTGCTCATTGTTGACTTAGTGTTTCTTTTCTGATCGCAGATATCAGGAGACTTTTTGATATACCTTGGTCTCAATGCAGAGAATGAAATATTTCACACACTAGCATTTTTAGCTGGAGTTATGATTTGGTCGCAGGTGCATATGAATATTTCCATCTGGCTTCCCCCTCCCTCTGGAAATAGGATGGTTGATGTTTCCTATAATGGTTGCACTGGACCTTTGTTGCCATGATTTTGTTTGGCTTTGACAAAACTGAATTAAGTAAAACCTTCAGCATATTAGGAAATGATTTTTAAATTTTTTTTTTTGCTGTGGCATCTTAATTATTAGAAAACCTCGATATTCTTAATTGAAAAACTTTAATTTGGTCTTTGTGATATATGACTAAGCATTTAACCATGATTAGTTGAAACATGTGCTTTTGGACTCTACATTGAAAGACATTTTTATTGAATTTCTACTTTTCAAACTATGTGATAACCACCTATAATGTTAGGTGAGTACTTTTAGTATTTTCCCTTCATATTTTGGTATAAATATGTTCATCTGAAAATATATAGACTATGGGTGTGTTTGGTATGAAGGAAAATATTTTCCATGGAAAATGTTTTCTTGGAAAATGAGTGGTTTTATCACTTATTTTTCTATGTTTGGTTGGTGAGTGTTTTCGGAAAGTATTTTCTAGTGTTTGTTTAGGGAATAGAAAATATTTTCTAGAAAAATAATATTTATGCTTCTTTCCTTATCCGCTCCCCCAAATCCCCATGTTTCCTGTGCTCCCCCTCCCCTCCCCCCTCCCCCCCAACTCTAAAATACCCAACGTTTTCAGGACTCTATTTTCTTCAAAAATTTAATTATTATTTTAAAAATTCACACAAACCCAAAAAGGACTAAGTGCTGCTTTACTTTTTCACTCAAAAATCACGTTGAAATTTGTGCTACATAACTAAAAAGAAAATACTCTTTTTTTGGTTGAAAAAGAAAGTACTTTTTCTAAACATGAAAAAAGTATTCATTTAGTTAAAAAGAAAGAAAATACTTTTTCCACATCATGAAAAGAAAATACTCATTTTGTTGAAATGAAAAAAAATACTTTTTACTATATTATTTTGTTGAAACGAAAGAAAATAGTTTTTCTACATAAAAGAAAGTACTTTTATTGTTAAAATGAAAGAAGCTATTTTTTACTACATCATTTTGTTGAAATGAAAGAAAATACTTTTTCAACATCACGAAATAAAGTATTTTTTTTCAATGAAAGAAGATACTTTTTACTACATTAATTTGTTGGAATGAAAGAAATTACTTTTTCTACATCATGAAAAGAAAGTACTTTTTTTGTTGAAATGAAACCAATTTTTTTTTGTATCATCAAAGGAAAAAAGAAAGTACTCTATTTACAACATGAAAGAAAGTATTCTTAATAATATTTCTCTGCCCAACTCTATATATAAAGGGCAGCCTGGCGCACAGAGCGTATTTACTCCAAAAATAAGACTGAAACATATATGAGTTTTTTTTCTTCTCACAAGTCACATCCTTCTTGTTGCTTTGGTCCTCCGTTCCATAGTTTCGGGCACCACCTTCCTAAATTGTGCTCCTCTTTCTCCTTGCGCTTTCGTAGTATAGATGCACTTGCCTCATCCTACTTCCTTGATAATACTCTATCGATGATAAAGAACAAAAACAAGGGCGCTCAAATGTGAAGCAACTTTGCTTCGCATATATATGCATATCTCTAATCCTCTTTGCACATGTAACATCAACTTACTCTGTCTCCTTATTCTTAGTTTATCAGCGGAGAAATGCAGAACTGCATTCCACACTGCACACCATATGAAAAAGAAGCCTATTTGACACCTTGATACTTTGTATGGCCTTAAACACATTCTTCTTGTTGGCTTGTCCTCTCTCTAGGTAACCTCATATTGCATGATTTCCATGTGAGTACCTTGCATCCTTCACTCTATACCATTCGCTATTGGGTCCATCGTCTCGTCTCCTTCGGGGTTGACTTTTGTCAAAGTTGTTTAATTTGTCTCTGCTTCACCCCTTTGAGTTCAACGTGATATTCTTTTTTGTTCTTCAACCACTGTCTAGGGGGCATGGCGTGGTATACCTATCATGGGCAAGATGTTAGTGTTGAGGCAGGCATAAGCTTGCAAATTTTTATTTTCCATATATAATAAAGAAAAATGAAATTGTAGAATAAATAGCAGAGCAATGTGGATGATTATGTAAACATAAAAAAATGGATTATAGTTCAATCTATATATATATATATATATATATAGATTGAACTATAATCCATTTTTTTGAATATTCACAAAAGTGCACATATTCAAGCATCTAGTTGTTTATGTGTATTTGAGCATTAGTTCCTCATTTTTTTGAAATAAATTTACATATTTAGAAGCTACATAAAAATTGCTATAAATCATAATTTCTATTTTTTAAAATATCTAAAGCTTGTTTGAAAAAGCTTAGTACAAGAAAAAGCTTTTTTGACTCGTCACATAGTAATAGTGGCATGTAAATGGCGCAGAGGATTAAATTATATTTGTATACCTAGAAAATCAAAATAGAAAATGTTATCTTTCTCAACCAAAAAGAAGATGAAAATGTTTTATGGTTCAGAAAATAAATTGCTTTAGGTCAAGGTTTGCATGGGGGAAAGTGCCCTTCTTATTTGGGGGCTCAGTTCCATGAGATTTTTGCTCTTATGGTTGACGCAGGTATTTAGAACCTGCTTAAGACCTGGCAAACTTTAAGTGACATCCAACATAGTGATTTGTAAACACTGTTAGCAACAATTGGCAAGTCTCTTGCCGTATTTTCAGTTCCTGGATTTAATGGTGATGCAATTTTACAAGTTGAGCTCATTTAGACAGCTAGATAAAGACTGATTTCTTCTGGTGAATATTTGTTGGAATCCTCTTTTGCAATGACACAAGTAATAGGCTGAAACTTATTCCGCGAAGCATTTAGATTGATGCACTTGGCAGTGTGGTGATATCTATGTCCACATATGTTGAAGTGGTCTGGATAGCATTCAGAAAGTTATACTTGTGCTCATCTTCATAATTTTGTGGTAAGACTTTTTTTTTTCCTTTACAGATCACTGATTTGCCATTTTCGTTGTATTCAACTTTTGTGATCGAGTCCCGCCATGGTTTCAACAAGGTATATCTTGGAAATGAGCAGGACTTTCTTCCAGTTTAAGGAGCTACTATCTCTTTTATTTACTTTCCATATGTTTACTTATTTAGGCAGTTAACTTGTCTATTTTGAACTTGAATTTATCATTCTTATACAGCAAACAGTATGGTTATTCTTCAGAGACATGATCAAAGGAATTGCTTTGGCAATTGTAATTGGTCCTCCCGTTGTTGCTGCCATCATTGTTATAGTACAGGTACTCATGTTTTTGGGACTACAGGAACTTCCTTTTGTGTTTATGGTTCAAATTCAAGATCTTAGCATGATGTAGTTGTTCATTTCTGTTTGAGATGTTACTGTTGTTTCGGATCAGTATTCTAATTACGTTGACCATGAACATTTCTTATATCTCCATCTTAAAGACAAGAGATGATATTGTATCTGTTTCCCCTAACAATAAAATCGATTCTTGATATGCAGAAGGGAGGTCCTTACTTGGCCATTTACTTGTGGGGATTTATGCTCGTCCTGTCTCTTGTTATGATGACTCTTTACCCTATTCTGATTGCTCCACTTTTCAACAAGTTCACTCCGGTAAGTAATGTACCGACCGTTAAAGAAGAGAACTCCCAAAGAAAAGGAAAATTGAAAAGTAATTCCTGCAGCCTGATTTGTTAATTAAGTTTCATTGAATGAGCAGCTTCCGGAAGGAGAACTTAGGTCGAAGATTGAGAATCTGGCTTCCTCGCTTAAATTTCCCCTAAAGAAGTTGTTTGTGGTTGATGGGTCCACAAGGTCGAGCCATAGCAATGTGAGAACTCCTTTTCGTTTATTCTGTTGGTCTCTTCATGGTGGTTAAACAGGTGCTTTGTTTCATTTCACCCATTCTACATAGAAATCCTGACACATTCTACGTCTTCAGTTGTTGGCTGGTCTTAGGTTTGAGAAGATAATTTGAATTTTAGGATTTGTCTAGTGTTACTTAACTCTCTAGTTTGGAAATCTTTTATTTCTCTACAATATTTTATGTGGGAAGCCGATCACATATTTCAGTTGATTGTGCTATGATCTCTTTCTGTAATCTCAGTTGATGTAGGTTGACAGGCTAGTAGTTCTCTTAGTTTTTTGCCTTTTTATTGATGCCATTATAAGATCAGAATGATATTTTAAATGGCAAATCTGTTTGGATTTTCCCCTGGTTGAAAAGAATAGGTCAAGGTCATGCACATACTTATTGCACGAACTTAAGTATAATACTCAACTGTTGATGTGTAGGAATTATTTTGGTGGTAAATTTCTATGGAGTTATCTCTACTTTATTTGTGGGCTATGTTATTAAGTGTGTATAGGGTTATCTCTCCTTTTCTTTTTGGATTATGTTATGAAGTTTGAGAAGCTCTCATGGATCTCTTGTCTTTAATTAGAGACAGCAAAGTGAGTAGGTGAGTACGCTAAAGCTATTGGGCGATGAATGGGCTGGTTATATAGTGGCAATAATGGGCATTTGATCTAAAACTGACTACTTTTTCCAAATAATCAAGGATATTATTTGACATAATAAGTTATTTTTTATTCATGTGCCGGTGAACCAACTCCTTTTGTTTTCTGTTGTTGAAGGTGAGAGAATGACTTATTCAAAACATAGAGATCAGAGAAGGCTATCCATATACTTTCGGAAGTAAAGTAAAAAATGAAAAACAACACTTAGTGTATGACAATGAATACAGGTTCTAATAAGAATATATGAATAGTAATTTTACCTTACTAAAGAAATACATAGTGCAGGTGTATCTCTTCATTCTTTTTTTCGCAAGTTATGGTACATTTAAGAACTTAGACTATTGGGTTTTGATCAGTGATATCCTGGACGTGCTACCAAAAGTAACTAGTTAGTGGTAGCCAAATCTTCATCCCATTCTATGAAAACTTGTTCAATTTAATAGAATGAGCAAAAATGAAAGTCTGTGTAAAGGTAAATAAAAAAGTTTTTGCAGAAGACACAAGCTTATTTAAGGGGCCCATTTACCCAGTGAACCCTAGGGCTGCATCAACCTTCTTTTTTGGTTGGAAATATACCTCTTCACTCATTTGTTGGAATTGTGTTGTTTGTGAATTTGTCACTAGAATGTAACTTTTAGCCAGGTGCTTATGCCTTGTTGCCTTGCATTTTACCCCCCTTGCTCCTGTGCGCTAATCTTGTATTTGAAAATTTTGCTAGGCATACATGTATGGATTCTTCAAGAACAAACGGATTGTCCTCTATGATACACTAATCCAGCAGGTGTGGTGGCTATTAAATACGACTAAAGTGACCTTGCCTTCATTTTTCTCTTTTACCTTTTGTATTCTGTTCACTGTTTGTTAGCTAATGAATTGTTTTTTTTAATTTTTTTTTTTTGGGTTAGGTAGTTTAGTTGATTAAGTTAGGAGTTCTCCATTTACAGATTCCTAAAGACTGTTTTATGATAATTCAAAGATTGTTCTACCGTGGTCATGATTTGGTGAAAAGCAAAGATATATGATGACGGGTTTCCAGCAGATGCAACCTTAATTAATTGTAACGGTGATGACTTTGTAGGCTTCTTCCTATGTGTAGGTTCTTATGACAGGAGTGTATGCCATCTATATGAGATTTGTAGCTGTTAAAATTGATAAAAAAGATTGAAGCTGTTAAAAAGTTTTTTGACAATGTAATTTTATTCCACTGCACAGAAGGAGTTGCTGCAGGAAACAATTTCTGTTATCTTCTTGCATTAAGTTTGAATGTAGTTTTCTTTTTCTCCCCCCCTCCTCCGCGGCAAAGTATAAGGTTTTATATTGTTTCTAAGAATTAAAAAAATGGAAGCAAAGGATCATACAGGCGATACCAACTAGTTGACATTAACTAGTTATCCAGTAGGGAAAGTATGGGATTTAGAGAATCCCAAATTTGCCTTACAATGCTTATTGTTTAGTAATGCCTAAATAGCATGTATTGGTGTAGAGGATCCATATGGGTGACTATAACCCTAGTTGATTGCTTGATTGAGTAACAGCCTTTTTTATCATTTGGCCATTATCTGAGCTTAAAATATAGTATTTCTTGAGCCATGAGCATAGGTGTTTATGTTTATTAGGAGGCTCTTCAATATTTTCTTTTTTAACTTCGAGAAAATGTTGTTCTTGGTGATTCAAAGAGATAGAACGTGGATAGTATGTGTTTACTTTGCTGCATTATATGATAGGGCTGCTTCTCTCATCTGGTATTCTGAAATTCTAACATAACAAACATTTTCTCAGTTTGATTTCTTTCCTCTAATTTATTTGCTGGTGGTATGTAGTGCAAGAATGATGAGGAGGTCGTTGCTGTTATTGCGCATGAGCTGGGGCACTGGAAACTTAATCACACAATGTACTCCTTCATAGCTGTCCAGGTATGGAAATTAATTCATGTAGCCCGTGCAATTAAACCAAAATTTATTCTGTTTTCAGTTCAAGTAGATGTTGCCGTTGTTCCATTTATATGATGTAGTTTAATTTCTCTTTAAGAGATCGTGGGACTGGTTTGACTTATTATATTTATGATGGTAGACAAGAAACCAAGTTGGTTTCGATTTTTTGTATAAATAAGGTTCCTAAAGTTGTCAGAAACAAAACTTAAGTCTTTTTTGGCAAATTTGATCTGTTGAAACGTGAATAGCATGCACATTATTATCATTTGCAATAACAATTTTTGATCTGTTGAACATGTGAATAGTGTGTGTACCATTATCATTTATACATGTGACTGATCTGTTTGTTATATCCAAGCAATGTGAATCACCTTGATATAACTTTTTTTGATAAGTTAAAACACCCTGATATAACTCCCAGAGATACTTTACTAATATGCATCTGATTTCACTATCTTATTAGGGGATATTTATCTGGGGATTATAACGTGCCTGGCGCATAAAACAATCAAACTGTCACTTTTGCCTCCTCGATATAACCAGGAGAAGGGTGTTTGCTTTCCTCTTTTCTCCATTTTGTTCTATTTTTCTCCTCTGGTATCTGCTCAATCTTCACTCCCTCAGACTTCAGTCTCTCTCAATTTGTTCTTCACTTGCTCGCAGTGCCTGCTTTCACCGCATCTTTGTCTTTCTTCTCCTCTCACCCAATCTCTTCTTCTTCTTTTTCCAATCATTCATTTCATTTATAACGGAGATAGCCCTTGATCAGCCTATGTAGCTCATAGTCTCTCTTCTTGTTATGCTTCCCCTCTTGCCAAGGTACGGAGAAGGAGAAGTGAGAAGTACTCATTGATTTTATATAATATGTGTTCCTTTACTATGGTTATTTGGGAAATTTGGACTAGAATGAACCTGAAAGATGTTGTAATACAGCATTAGATCGGAAAATGATAAGAAGAGGAGCTAATCAGGAGGTTAGCACTCGATTCGTTCCAGGGACCTATCTCACATTTAAGTCTAGGATTCGTGTCAGTTCGACTTTCCCTTTTAGGTTGAGGCAAGGAATTTAAGGAAATTGGTGTAGTTACACTGTTGGGTTTTTGGGTGGCTCTTCAGTTTGAGGACAGCAAAGACAGTTAGGTTTCAACTTGAGGGTAAGAAGAATGGCTATGTTTGGTGTGGCTATACCAACCCTCAGATTTGGGGGTAAGTAGAATGCCGATGTCTGGTGAGGCTACAAAAAACCTGCTGTATTCTCAGTTGTAACAGTATTAGGAAATAGAGATGCTGGTATGGTTGACTTCTTTTTATCATCAACATTCGATGACTGTGTTGGAGCTTCATCCTTCATCTATTATGTTTAGGGGATATTGTTGGTCTGACTTTTGGTATGTATTTAACTTGGCCAAAGAGTATCTAGCTGCTTGGTTGCCAGTACATTCTTTGTGCTGATGAGTATACTGTTAGCTTTCTCAAAAGAAGAAAAGAATATCTGGCAGCTACTGTTAACATTCTCAAAAGAAGAAAAATATCTGGCTGCTTTTTCCCTTACCTGATTGCCATGCCTCTTCGTGTTGGGTTTCCTTTTTCCTTTTCTCCCCGTATATCAGCATTGGCCCAAGAATATCTGATTGCTTGTTTCTTTACAGCATTAGGAAACAAAACACCTATGCATTTCTGTTTTGATAGAACGCTCTGTTCGAAAACAGTTATATTCTTTATTCTGACAGTAAACTCATATTTTTCTTGTTCTGACACGAGTATTATTCTCTGCAGATCCTCACATTATTGCAGTTTGGAGGATACACTCTTGTTAGGAATTCAAAGGACTTGTTTCAGAGTTTTGGGTTTGATGCCCAACCAGTTCTTATTGGACTTATCATATTTCAGGTAATACTATGCTCTTGAAAGGTTATATTAAACATCTGGTAGGTCTGTGTGGCTATTGGGAAGGTTAGATGTGGTAATATGATTTTCAAAATCCAGAAGATTTACTAGCCTATATGTTATTCAAATCATTGGCTGGTTTTTTTCTTTTATATAGTCTAAGAACATTGATCACTCTGTAGTTTATTAACTCAAGGGACTTCCATTCCAGATTTTGAATTACTCTTATCATGGTCTTTTGGAACTAATTGTATTAACGTTGTCCTTGATATCATTGTTCTGGAATTTAATATTTTTTTTCCCTCAAAGATGTGAAAATCTCTTGGAAGCAATGCAGTCAATGCAAATTTACCTATGAATAAAACAACATAAATGCCAATATCGGTGATACCGACTTATATGCGTAAGCATGAGATTTAGAGAATCCGTAAATAGATAGATCATATAGTCGATGCCAAATGATTTGGGTTTCAGGCGTAGTTGATAGACTGATTGGTAGTTTCTTCACTGGGTTTGCCAATATTTCACAAGTGAATCTGTAATTAGGTAATATTGTTTTTGTTCATCTGTAGTTAATATATTTGAGGTTCTACATATTACTAGCTTTTATATTTCCCATTTGGTCGACATACGGCAGGCTCAACTGATACCAACTAAGAAGATGAATTATTTGAAGCTTAAAAGAACTAATACAATATTATCCATAGTTAATGATCAATCTAGCCGTTGGGTTAAGCAGGATGCTACTGAAATGCTGCTCAGCGTGAGAGCAAATTATGTCTTTTGGACAAAGGCAATAATAAAGTAATGGTGATTGATGTGTCGTACCTTGTGAATAGGCAATCAAGGTTGTACATTAAGGGTGTTATTCTTCGTTAAGGAATCGTGCATATACAAACAGTTCAAAGTTCAATATTGTGTCACTTGACATGCCTTGAGAATATAAGAACTGGTATTTATCAATTGCAAGATCTATTTTGTTCTAATTTATTCATTGTAATTTGACATGGTTGCAGCACACTGTCATACCTCTCCAGCACCTAGTGAGCTTTGGTCTTAATCTTGTAAGCCGTGCTTTTGAGTTCCAGGTAACGTTATGTTGTATGGATTTATCTTTGTATTTTGACTTCCTTTTAATGCTAAATGTTTTCACTTGAACTGTAATTTTTTTAATCTCAAGGCTGATGCTTTTGCAAAGAAGCTTGGTTATGCTGCAGCACTTCGAGCTGGTCTTGTGAAACTGCAGGTTGCCGTTCCTTCTATCCTAAATGTGTCTCCATGACATCCTTTTTTGCAATTGAGCCATTTGCATATACCATCTATGTTCATTGATGATTCTTAAAATGTTGATAACGAAAATTTTCCAAATCTAAAAGCTGAACAATTCTTCAGAACTCAAAGCCATAATAGTAATTTCTAGGTTTCAAATCATTGTAACTTAGAAGAAACTTTCAAATCCTGTAACAAGATATCTGTAATACCAATTTGTTCATCATCTTGCAGGAAGAAAACTTGTCGGCTATGAACACAGATCCCTGGTATTCGGCTTATCATTATTCTCACCCTCCTCTAGTTGAAAGATTGACTGCGATTGATGAAATCGATAAGAAGACAGATTGACAAAACGTGGGCGTTCCGCTATTCAATATAGAGTTGGTTCTATACTTTGCACCACAGAACTGCAAGCATAACAAACAATAGGTGTGATTTACTTTCAGTTGCCATGATATTGTTGATGTCACATTCACATTGTAGTGCTGAGTTAGGAAGGTTGCTGGAGCTTCAAGGAGGAATGACTTTATGTTTGATTGTATTGTTTACAGAAGTTGGGAGCTTCAGCTCGACTTTGCTGCTAAAGTTGGTCAAAATTTAGGGTTTATATAATCAAACGGTGGCAATTCGAGCTCTCGAGGAGATGTAGCAGGAACTTGGTAGTATTTTGGAGGGACAAAAGAATTTGTAGGGTGTGTTTTGATTTTTTGGTCCCGTCTCTGCATTTATGGGCATATTTTTCCTTTCAGCCAGTGTTTCTCTTTTACTAATTAGTAGTATTATTGTTTTCTTTAAAAGAATTTGCGTAAAAGTTAAAAAGCATGTAACCAAAAAGATTAATAGGAATGTTACATTAAACATAATTAGCATGTTAGAATTGACTTATAGATACAATTGTCGAGTGCCTATCTGTAACCAGATCATCTATTTTGCTATGTGTGCATCACTAATTCGTGATAAATTTCTCACTGCCAAAATAAGTCATTCAAGATTCGAGTAGGGACAAGTGAGGCTTGATTCAGTTGGTAAAATTACATTTACCTACAACCGTTAGGTCTTGGGTTCGAGTTACGCTAGAGGGGAAGCGTGAAAACACTAGAAATCTTCCTAATCTGGGAGGGGTTTTAAAAAAAAAAAGAGATTCGCGTAGGATGACCAAAAGTATATTTCAAGAAGGTATATGAGTACCACAGCATAGCCAATAGGAGTAATTGATAAATCTATTTCAATTTTTATTAAATTGACCTTGTTGCACTTTTTTTTCTTTTTCTTCCTCCACGTATAAAATGATAAATGCAAAGTCTCGCGTATCTTTGTAGTTTATGATTCACATCCTTTTTCTAAATATTTATACTTCAAATCAACTATCTTCATTGCCGAAGGTTCAAGCCCGTCAGGATCATAGGTGACTCCTTTGTGATCTGGATCTCCTCTAGTAATCAATTTGTATACAACAACTTCCCATATGATGAAAATTTTACACAATATTGTATGATTTTCATCAATATGTAGTGGTTTTTAGCGTCTGATTTTGAACTAGGACCATCAACTCCGATTGTAGCAGCACGTTGAAGCTTCGCCGTAGTGACAAAGCTTTCATAGTTCGAAGGCATGGCCCTCCAGCTTCTTTTCAATCCAGGAGCTGCATGATAAGAAAGCTGTCGATCTCGGCTAGCTTCAGGCGAAGGATATTCATGATATTCGGAAAGATTAACGTTCATTCACTCTGCTCACAGAGGGGTATACCCAAAAAAAAAGCGATTAGGGCATATGTGTAATTATTATATTTACATGGGTATTTGCAATAAGCAGGGGTTTAAATGTTTGACTTTGAAAGTTTGTCTGGTTTATCCTTAAGTGAGTGATCAATGCTGTAATAGATATTTTGAGTAATTTCCTCTTTAAAAGGTCGTCTAGTTCGCGTACTAGTTAGTTAGTTATTATAATGCGATTGTTGTACATGAATTACAAACTTTAAAAGGAAACTTTTTATCTTTGAATAATTTAATCCATGTATACACCTATTTATTTTGCTTAAAATTACATAGATTTTTACATAACTTAATGCAATATTATTTAATACTGCCAACCAAATGCTGCATTAGAATGCGAGCATAGGATTATATTTTTTCCTTGTGCAGCCAACCAAACAATGTATTATTTTATACGAAATTTTGTGATGAGATTAATTATTCCAAACCATGCATCAAACGGCAGGCAAAATAAGAATTTCCTATATCGCAAACAAAATCACTGCCACAAAAATTCTATATATTACCTACGCATGTAAAATAAAAATTAAAAACTGAAGTAATGGAAGCATCATATGTAGTCAATTTTTTCCCACTTGTATGGTGAAAAATTTAAGAGGACTCATCCAGTACAATAAAGAGAAAGTAAAGGGGGAAAAAAGCAAACTCCCATCCCTCAAAGAGTAGTCAATTTCCTTCACGGGCAACAACAAATGGCATGCAATCCAGTTCAAAAGTTGACACATGATCTAACATGCTTTTCCTCTAACTTACTCTCTAGAAAATTGAAAGTTCAAGAAAAAGTTCAAAAGACGAAAACAAACTGAAATGTCCAAAGGCTCTTCTTCTTTTTTGGTCTAAATATTTCTGTTAATTTCTTGAGTTTTAGATATGTCTGTTGATTCGAGTTCAGGTGATCATAGTAGTAACATAAGAGGAGTACCGACACATGGGGGTCGATATGTGCAGTATAATGTGCATGGTAGTCTCTTTGAAGTTTCAAGAAAATATGTTCCTCCTATTAGACCTATTGGTCGTGGTGCTAATGGCATGGTTTGGTAAGGAAATTTTACCTTTTTTTTTATATGCATAGCATAGGTTATAAGCTCTGTTTCTTCAGTTCTAATAGTTACAGGTATGTGAATATTTGTGTGTATTACCACCTGTTGTACATATATCTAGTGCTCTCTGATACTGAAGAGGAGCAAAGCTTGTCCCTGCATGGAGATTGAGTTGTTTACCTTGAGGTTAACTATTCCTCATCGTTTTGTGATTCACTCTTTTGTTTTTAGTTGTTAAAGAAAAGATCGATATCTTTTAATATTTGAAAACTCTTTACCTTCAAACTTTTTATTTTATCTATAATAGTATTCTGTTATAGTTACATAAATATCATGACATCGCGGCGAGTTCTAAGAGTACTTTTTGTATATACCGATAATCTTTATTTTTATCATAAGCTCCGTGCCTAGTTGAACACAACTATATACAGTAAAACTGAGGAAGTTTCACTTAGTACAAAAGTGGAAGTTTTTAACCATGAATATTAATCGAAGTTGGATCCAGTGAATTTGTAAGATTTTTGCGGTTGATATGTAAAGACATCTGAATCAGATCATTCTAATAGGTTTTACTTCTTCAATTGGTCATTTCCTGATATACACGGCTATAGGTCAAGTCTCTTATGAATAGTTTCCATTAAATTTTGAGCTTTTTGACATTGAAGGTAGTATGTATATATTGTTTGTTGGCACAATTGAAGTTGTTAGTACGTATGCTTGTCATTTATGTGTCTTAAAGTGACTGCATGTATGCTATATGCGTATGGTTGCTTTTATGCTTCCCTTGTCACGATTAGTGGCGGAATCACGATTTTCAAGGGCACAAGAATCAAAGGCAATTCAACATAAAGTATATATACATATTTTTTGTTACCTATCTACATAGTCTAATTTTGCGGTGAAGGGCAAGACTATTATCTGCTCAAACTTACTTTGTCTTGTATCTACATGTCTCACTAGTCTAAAGCAAGCCTTTGAAGTTGTTCACTATGTTATCTTTTCACGTGATGTATCCTGTGACATTGAAGTCTTTGTTTAATTACGGGTATTATAGTTTTAGATTTTATGCTACTTGTCCTCTGTTTAACTTCTTTTCACTGTTGTAAGAGTTCTCTCCGTTAAACTTTTTTCCTCTATTTTATTAGTATGTGAAGGAAATTTTTTACAGTAATTTTCTCCTAATTTGATGCATGCAGTGCTGCTATGAACTCGGAGACACGTGAGGAAGTAGCAATTAAGAAGATAGGGAATGCATTTGATAATGTAATAGATGCAAAAAGGACATTAAGAGAGATAAAGCTTCTCAGTCACATGGATCATGAGAATGTGAGTATTTGCACCTCTCCAGATATCTGCAATCATGCCCCCTTCCACCAATCCATCTTTGTCTTTGCGTTGTATGTTCACTAAAAAGTTGACATCTATTACTACTTTCCTCTAGTCCTTTTGCATCTGGTTTTCTCCTTGATTTTTGCTGGATTTACTCCTTCTGTTTTAGTTTATGTGGCACTATTTTGATAGTCATGAAATTTAAGAAAAAAGGAAAGACTTTTGAAACTTGTGGTGTTAAACATGTCATGGCATTTTTGTGGCTTTAAAAGCATGTCATTAAGATACAATGAAAGTTAAAAAGCTACATTCTTTCCAATTATAAAAAGGTGTCATTCTATTGAAACATACTAAAAAGAAAATAGTGCGACATGTATAAAATTGAACAAAGGGGTTGGGGGATGTATGCTATATTAATTGAGTAGGCTGAAGAAAAGGATGTAGGCTAAGAAGGGTAATGTAAAAGAAAAGAACTTGAGGCCTCTAAAGATACTATCTTGTTTTTACTGATATGATTATGCACATTACTGATTTTCAAAGGTTTTGATGCCAATAAGAATTGGTCTATCACCAGTTCTATTCACCTCATAGATAGCTTGCATGTATAATATAGTGAAAAAGGAAGAAGAAGATTAAAAATAAAAGACTGAGAATATCAGACTCTGAAGTAGTAAACGCTTTTGTTTATAATAGGAGATTGTTCATTATGGAGAGTAATAAAATTAGAGTCTTGCTGGCCAGAGAGGTGGGGAAATGAAAGTTAAGTTGTCTTAAGAGCATAATCTTAGGAAATAGTTAGAACAGATGCCTAAGAGTACAGTTTGAAGTGAATGCAATTTTTTCTAAGGGTAAAATTCAGTAAGGATTTAAGTTATATACACTGCAAGTGTAAAGACTTTTTTACACTAATAGTGTATTTAACATGTGATAGCAGGTTAGTTACCACTTTTATCAGGTTGTAAATTAATGCTTATCATAAAGCTTTACCTACAATTACCTTATAAGTGACATGACTGTATAAATATCTTTTATATTGTCGGTGCATAGAACTTAAGCTCTTTTAGTAAATAGTTGCAAGTGATTCCTGAGAGTATAATTTGAAGTGATTACTTCTTTCAAAATATGTTATTTTTTATGTAAGTTCAACAAATCAACACCATTTCGAAGAGTAAAATGAAGTGTTGATTTCTAATGGTAGGATTTGTCACTTAAGAATTGGGAAGTGTTTGCATTTATAGTAACTAATTGCTGATCTTTGTGGTTATGTTGGATTTTTTGCTTAGTATTATTAACACCCCACCCCCACCCCCACCCCAAACCCACAACATGATGGATTTACATTCAACTTTTTCAAATGCACAGGTTATTGCAATTAAGGATGTTATACGACCCCCTCAAAAGAAGAATTTCAATGATGTGTACATTGTTTATGAACTGATGGACACTGATCTTCATCAGATTATTCATTCCAACCAACAATTGACTGATGAACACTGCCGAGTAAGATACACTTCATGTCATGTACTTCAAGTTCCCATATTCGTTATTCTTTTTCTGTAACCAGCTACTGGATTAGTATTTGAAGACGCAGTTCTGAATTTTGTACTTGTTTGGGATTTATCTGCATTTTTATACATCATAACGTGATTGGTCGCCATCTTTAATTTTGTAGCATTTTCTGTACCAAGTATTGCGAGGACTTAAGTACATTCACTCTGCCAACATCTTGCATCGTGATTTAAAACCCAGCAATTTGCTAGTGAATGCAAAATGTGACCTAAAGATTGGAGATTTTGGGCTTGCAAGGACGACAACTGAGACAGATTTCATGATGGAATATTGTGTTACACGCTGGTATCGTGCACCAGAGTTGCTACTAAATTGTTCAGAGTATACATCAGCAATCGATGTTTGGTCAGTAGGCTGCATACTTGGTGAAATATTGACAAGACAACCCCTTTTCCCCGGCAGAGATTATGTACACCAGTTGAGACTTATCACTGAGGTACATATAGTCGATAGAATTTGTTACTTCTGCATTTATTTAGGATTTGCATGCAGTTAGTAGTTCGTTTTGGCTTCGAGCTGAGATAGTTTCAATCTGACACTCTATTTTTGCTTTTGAAATAGCTCATAGGCTCACCTGATGATGCTAGTCTTGGGTTTCTCCGGAGTAATAATGCCCGAAGATACGTTAGGCAGCTCCCAAGGTACCCGAGACAACAATTTTCTGCCAGATTCCCTAATTCATCTCCTCGAGCTGTAGATTTGCTTGAAAAAATGCTCATCTTTGATCCAAGCAGGCGTATTACTGGTAAAGAATTTACGAGGGATTTTGTTCCTTTCTAGATTTACTAAATGCTACTAAGTATATTCTGTCAAGATTTGCTAGTTAATGATCTTTTTTACTGGATTATTGCAGTTGATGAAGCTCTCTCGCACCCGTACTTGGCACCGCTTCATGATATCAATGAGGAGCCTGTTTGTCCTAGGCCTTTCAGTTTGGACTTTGAGCAGCCATCTTTCACTGAAGATAATATCAAGGAGCTTCTCTGGAGGGAAGCTGTAAAATTTAATCCTGATCCAACTCATTGAAAAAGATGTGGTTATATGATGTATACAATAAGAATTTGGTTATTTAACTTCTCTAATATACTGTATTAGACTTGTAATGTTCCCTAGTGATGATGACTGAATAAACATGGTGGAGGTGTTGGGTTTCAAGAAATTGTTAGTGGCTTAAGTCAGATACTTATTCCCCTATTATGTTCTGGTTTATTGGTGTTGTGTAAGGAAGCTAAATGGTAGCCTGCAATTAGATGGTTCAAAATACTGATTCTCTCATGGGTGATAGAACTAGGAAATCTTGAGTGCTGACTGCTTGTCTTCCTGAACTTTTCACCTATTCAAGTGGTTTGACATTATATGGAATTCGTTCATGTTAGAATGGACAGTGAGTGAACGATTTTTAAAGTTGTATGCATATTAATAAGAAATTGCCAGGATTACTTGATTCACTCATCATTCTTGCTCAACTGCAGTGTTCAGCATGTTGATAAGAATCTTTGCTTCGTCCTCTTATCAGTGTGTTTTATTGATAGTTTGCCTTTTGACTGGTGTTGACTTTTGCACATCGATTGTGGGATTAAATTAGGCTCCTTATATTGTCTTGACTCTTAAGCAATCCACACCTCATGAACTAGCTTTTGGGATTGAGTAAGACCAATGTCCATTTCTGATCATAGTATCAGATCCAGATCCATCCCAATTCTTAGTTTACCTATATTAGGTCCCAATGTTATGTTGGTCGCGCTCTAGATGTCCCAATCTTGGGTGTACTTATATGGTCTTATCAATACTCGCCTCGTGAGCAAACTTTTGGAGTTGTGTTAGGTCCATTGTTAATTTTTTTATTATTAAGTATATTAATTTGGCTTCTTATTAATGAAGCTGCTCTAGCATCACATAAAAACCTTGGAAATTTAGTAAAATATGCACATTTTGGTGGATAAAAGTCTTCTAGTCATGTTAGAGATTCATGCAGTAGAAAATATAGCGGACTTCTAATACTTCCTATTTTATCTAATTTTGCATAATATTGGTGAGGATTCATATTGCCGACCCCAATTTATTTGAAATTGAGGTGTAGTAGTAATAGTAGTTGTTGTTTATGCACGTTTTGCTGGACACTCGGGGGTTAACATTGAAGGTGAAAGCACTAATATTTCAGATAGTTCATTATACTTATATTGCTGATACATTTGGAAGAGCTTATTAGTAATTCAATCTATAGGAACATCTTTGCATCTCTATGTTATCAATAGGTAAACTCTCTGTAGGAAAATCACACATTTCACTCTTTTCTGGGCCCTGATCAGGCAACAACTGACAAGGTGTAGGCTGCACACCACTGGTAATTCCTTCAATATCAGTGCAAGTCCAAGGATATTTCTTGGCCTTCTTTGCCATACTTATTGTCACATTGGACATGCAGATTCCAGTGAACGGATCCCCAGAAATTCCCTCTAGCCGAGCAGCCATCGACACGTTCTCAGCCACCACATCGCGGTAATTAATTCCTTTTATCTCAGGCAACGCATTAGGATCCCAATGAGTGTCAGCATGTGATCCATAGTTTCCAGTCATCCAAAATACCCATTTCATTGTGTGAAGTGTCATCCCTTTGACATATACATCTTTGACAAAACCGCCTCGGCCAACAGCAGTCTTGATCCTCACCCCTGATTCCGTGTTGATGGCCGTGATGTCCTCCGCTCTTACATTTTGAATCCCACCTGACATTTCACTTCCTAGTGCTATTGCAGCACTATAAGGCGAAATGCAAGTGAGGCGCCTGATGATCAATTGACTCGTTGGCATTCCATATTTTATACCGTATTCATCCCAACCACTTTTAACTGCAACACAATCATCTCCAGATACAATGTAATTATCTTCAAGTCTTATGTTTGTGCAAGAATCTGTAAAGAACCAAGAAAAAGAAAGTCCGAAAATCGGTCAATATACCATGAGCTTTTTCTAATTAAAATACATATAGGAAAAAAGGAATAAAAGGAAAAGCAGACCTGGATTGATCCCATCAGTGTTTGGAGATTTTACAGGAGCTAAAATAGTGATGCCTTGGATAATGATATTGCTGAAATTTCACAATAACCACAGATTCTTGATAAACTTTAGTGTAAATAGATAACAATTGAAAGAATGAAGATTTTGGCCAAGTAAAATCACCTGCTATAAACAGGATGGATATTCCAAGATGGAGAGTTGACAAGGGTTAGATTTGATATTTGAATATTATCAGAATGCATAAGTTCAATTAGGTAAGGCCTTGTGTATTTTAGTTTCTTGCTGTGGAATTTCTGCCACCAAAGGGCACCCTGCCCATCTATTGTCCCATTCTCACCTAAATCATGTATAGAAAAAAGAATCAGTATTTTTATGAAGTGTATATGCATTGAGAAATAGAAGATATATAAAAATTGTATAACTGTTGGTAGAATGCTAGTTTACCTGTGATGATAACATCAGTAAGGTTAGTGCCAAATAAGAGACTGATGTACCTTCCACCTGCTGCATCTCTCCCGTGACCATATGATGGTAATGGGTCTATAACTGCCCATTCATTTATTTCCTGGACCAATTTCAGTTATACAGTCAATAACAGCTAGTACAAATTTAGATTTTGACAGTAACACCAGTGGCGCCAGGGATTTAAAGTAACTTTGACCTATATAGACAACATAATTTTTCGTGATCACTGACCATTCTTCAGCGGCTGAAACTCTGCCCCTGATTGACCCCGGGTGGCTGGGTGGCGAAGTCAAAATTTTTGCTAGCGATGTTCAAGATTTAATAAAAAAAGATTATATTTGACCTCTATACACAGTAAAAATTTTGCGATTGTAGCTTTGCTCCTGATTGATCCCAGTACATAAAAACATCAAGGTCAAATACTGATTTAACTAAGAGAGAGAGAGAGTGTGTGTAAGTGTTTAAAAAAAAAAGGTCTTTTCCCCAAGACTATTTAGACCAGTACTAAAGCTACATACTATATCAATCAATCAATTACGCCTCAATTTAAATTAATTGGAGTAAAAAAATCATTTATATCCTTTATTCAGGTCTATTTCATTTCTATACATCATAATATATCTTTTTTATCTTTCAAGACAGAATGAAAAAACTTTTAATAAACTGATAAAGTGACACGGACTGAAAAAGGTGAAACTGAACTTAAAGAAAATGGGAGTACCTGAGAAGCAAGAAGAACAGCATCTTTTTGAAGGAAGAGAGTGAAATGACTAGTAAGATTGAAGCTACCAGTGAGCCATTGACCAGCAGGTACTATAAGTTGTGATCCACCATCTGATGCATATTGGCTCAACTGATTCACTGCTTCTTGAAATGCTTTTGTGTTGAGTGTTTTTCCATCTCCAACTCCTCCAAAATCTTTTATAGATGCACTGTGTGCTCTACAACTTATTGCTTTGTACTCTAACTCATAAGAAGAAGACTCATCAAGAATTCTTGATTTTCTTCCCTCTGCTCCTCCTAAAAGCACCACCACTAATATCACTACTAGCAACCAACTTGTCTTTTCCATCTGCAACATAGCAAGAACACACTTGAGAAAAAAAACTTACAACACTTTCAAAGATAAAAAAGTCAGCCCGGTGCAATAAGCTCCCGTTATGCGCGAGGTCCGGAGAAGGGCCGGACCACAAGGTCTACTGTATGCAGCCTTACCTTGCATTTCTGCAAGAGGTTGTTTCCACGACTCGAACGTGTGACCGCCTGGTTATATGGTAACAACTTTACTAGTTACAACAAGTCTCCCTTTCGACACTTTTAAAAGATGAACCACAAAAAAGGAAATCTTTTAAGGTCATGTTTCTTGAGTCTTGACTCCGAAAACAACTAGACTGACTAATTCGAGTTCGCGTTGTGTAGGGCCTACTAAAGCGAAGGCTCCCTACTAGGAGTTTTTCATTCTTAAGGCTCCAACCCGAGAACTCTAGTTAAGGGTGGAGGATCCCATCGATTCCACTACGATCCTTGACGGTCAAAATTGCTCTTTGCAAGAAGAGAGCAAGAACTCAGTTCTAGAAAATGTTTCACAATGTTAAAGAAGAAAAGACATACTTTCAAGGGAAATTTTTTCTTTTTAAAGCAGCATTTGTTATAAAAGTTGGTAAAGAAAGAATGAACATTTGTTTTGATTTCTAGTTTATTGTGGCACTACACTGAACTACAGAAGAGACATAAAGAGTAGATAGTGTGAATGTCACTTACCTGAGATGGCAATGGGATTCTATGAAATGAATGCATTGCTTGGTTGAAATAATGGTATGGAATTGGTTTCGTGGTATAATATGCAAATATGTAAATAGGTCTATTATATAGACAAAGTTCTGTAACTGAACTGCTGCAACGTTTTTGTCTGAGACTTTGAATCTGTGACATATTTGGATTGAGGTAAATGATTCTCTGAAGTGGACAATTTTCTTCACCTTTTTTCCGTTTTCTGTTTTTGCTTTATTTGCTTTACATACATATAACAATTTAAAACATCATCGATTACTGGAATAGCCTGACATTGAAAAATTGAACTCATCAATTAGAAGTTGATTACTTAATTTATCATTACTATTATAGTCTAAACAACTTTCTTGATGAAGTTAAGCATACTCTTTAAATACCAGTTAAGTAATTCTCTTTATGTTTTGGTACATCTTAGTGATGTCAATCCTCGTTTGCAGTAGGCCTTGAGGAATTGTATATAGCCAAGCAAAAATATAGGAGCTTCCACATTATTATATGTAGATATAAAGTATTTATTTCTTTTTTATTCATCTGGTATTCAAAGCTCACAATTCCGACTAATTTAAATTTGACCGGATAAACGCTTGAAAAACTAAGCAATTCTCCTTCGTTACTAAAGTTCTAACTCGAAACCTCAAATCAAGAATAATAATATTCTAATCATTCCATCACACTCCACGGCGATTTAGCAACAAAAAGGGCAAAGGAAAGTCTAGGAGGGGTCAGGGGTGTAAGGAATGTTGGGAATAAACCCCCTACAGAAATAATATTCATATTAATAAAAGGGGAATAATAACGTAGCACCGAGATACAGTAATTAACAAGAATAAAAGAGTGACAACGACACCAAAATTTTTACGTGAAAAACCTTTTTGGATAAGGGAAAACACCACGGCCCGGGGACGAGCAACTGATATCACTATAGCAAGGAATTTTACACTTTGTAGATCCGAATAAAATACTCCAAAGATCACTACAACACTCAAAAGAAATAACCCTCTTTTGATATTCCCACCTCACTATAATATCGCTCACTCTCTATTTTTCTCATAGACTATTTTCTTATATCTTGTATGTGAAACCTCAATCTTTCTTTATCTCTTTGTTGGTGTGTAGAAATGAGAGCTGAAACTCTCAACCAAAGCCTCACTCGCTAAAGCCAATTATATTTGATAATTTGTACACACTTTTCCTTCTTTTTTTTTAATGTTGACAATTCAATAAAGTTGGTTACCAAATCAAAGAAATTCAACAAAAATTAGCTACCAACCAAAAATATTTAACAAAATTAACTACCAAACTAAAGAAATTTTCTTCGAGCACATGCCTATTACTTTGCTTTCGAAGACCTCGTCAAGAGACTGTGGGTCTGTGACTACCTTTCAATTATCAGTAGTGTGCACTTTTTAGTGGTGGTTGGGGGGGGGGCGGGGGGTTGTGGGTTTGTGCTTGGCCGTTTCAGTTGGAAAGTAGTTGGCGAGGGTCCCATTTGTGTTGGCTTTTAGTAGAAGGGATTTCCCCATAATTCAGTCTCGTGACTCTTTACCGCACTATTGCCGACCCACTTCACGGGCGTTTCTTTTTGGCTATCATGTCTTAAGGATTTTTCTTAGTACTTTTTTTTTTATTTTTTTATTTTTTATAATATTACATTCCAGGTTCAACCACTCAAATAGAAAGTGCTCTTCTATAGGATGAGAGAGAAATAGCAGCATGGGTACGAGCTGGTTAAATGCGTGGAACAAAGCACTCGTAATACTTGTTAGCGCGGCTACATAGTGGAAGGGAAGGAGTTTTTGTAGAGTTGCATTCAATCCCATCTTTATGCTCTTTGGCTAGCAGTCATGAGATGGCTCGTAATAATCAAAGAGTGATAACGAGAAAACACCAAATATATTTTTGCAATGAAAAATAAATAGAGCAGGATGTTGAGCGTCATATAGTCAATACCAATTAATATGGGATTGAGGTGCAATTGAAGTAATTTTACTCTATGAAGTCTCTATTTTTGCTACATCCTTACTGCTTTTGCATCGTATATGATATTATTAGATCCCTTTGAAGATCTTTACACAACTAATGAACAAGTGTATAATCAATAATTTATACCATGAAATCATCACCCTCTAATACATATTAGTAAGGAGAATGTCTATTAAGGTTAGGTATACACACTCACATAGTTTTGATGGAATTATTACAGTGGATCATTAATATTGAATCACCGTAAGGAAGTCAAGTAGTCCGTGATTGACTAGCCGACGCTTATGCCTTTCCACTTTTCAGAACTGACTTTCCTTACCTAATAACATCTTAATCTACGATCTACGAATAAGAAATAGGAGCATCTAGCCGAGTAGCAGTCAGTAGGCGAAGAAGAAGTCAAAGGCGAATATCTCTTTGCCCCCCTCTTCAGTCAATGCTTTGGCTTTCGTCTCTTTTGCCATTTTAATTAGTTTTTTTTGCAGGATTACTGTATTTCTTATATTTGACTCTTTTATTTGATAATATATATAGGGAGTTGAGACAGGTTGAAGGGGAGGGGAAGTCAATTTAAATATAGTGCCACCATAACCCTAAAAAAACGAGATTGATTTTGTGTGCGTAGACTATTCTTGAAAGTGTCTATTCTACCAAATTACGGGACGCAGCCGTAGATCGAGCCCTATTTCATCTTATCTTGTTAATCACTAGATCAAGATTTCATTAGCCAAAAAAGGTTCTCTTTTTGTTTAGTCCTTGAGCACATAACAAAATGATATGTATTTCAAGTGAAAATATACTCCCTTTATTAGAGTGGTTCTCAATCCTAGTGCCAGTATTATGATTACACTTTGCATGCGTAGAAACTATAAGAGAGATGGAGGACCATAATCTTGTCTGCTCTATGGTTGTGTATCTTTGTTTATACTTCAATTCCATTCACATTTCACAGCCACACACAACATTCTGTTGCCTTTCATATGCTATATATTATATAGTAAAATAAAACAATATTTTACGTGATGATGGCATTTTCATTAGCCCATTGGCCATAAGTGGCCCTCCCCTTTATCCTCAAAAGTGCCCACTTCTTCACGAGTGCTTGTTTGGTTTTTGGCTGACCAAACTAATGTCCCATAAAAACATTTCATAAATAGGGGCGAAGCCAGCCTAGGATTTGCAAGTCTTCGTCGAAAAAAAGAAGGGGAATCACAAGAAATTTTCTTCATTGATCCGCACGATTTCGATCACCTAGCAGGCCTTTTATTTGGTAGGTAACATCGTCAAAGTATGTCATTAAATTTGACTACGAAGGAAGGAACTCGAAGTGAAGGATTAGGAAAGGAATGGACCATCGATGGAAAATAGAAGGTAGACAAGAAGATAAGGTCCGCAAGATTTTAAAAATTAATTTGGTCTGTTCCAACCCAGTAATTTTGATCTAAATTATATATTTATCTTAAAAAATTCATTAAATATGTAATATTAATTTAGAACACAGTAACATAAACGAACTAGAATTCCAAACCTACAAACTTCAAATTTTGACTCCGTCTATATTAATAAATGGTATAATATCCGCCATGAAAACACCATGACATAGAATTGCTTGCTTATAAAGTATTCCTAATAAGAATATACGAACTACAATATTACAATCCGTGTGGTACTTTTGATATTCTCAACCAAATTCCTGAAATACTTGACTTGCTGTATGATAACACTGAAGTAGAATTTTACATGATTCCATAATAAGAGATGTCATTGAGCAAAGGCAAGAATAATGTACTCTAACGTCTTAGGTTGAGTGCTTGACGATGCTGTGATCAGTGGACAGAGTTGTTAAGGTGATCAAGTGTCTTTATTATGGCCAGAAATGGTTAGCATGTGACAGAATAATACGGTGAAAATAGTACGGGATAGCTAGTTTTTTGTCAGTATTTGAAAAATAGTCAGCGTTTGCAAAATTATTAAAAAATAATTATTATTTTGCTGCAACATGGAAATTTCCAGCATAATATATTGGATAATGGAGTTCCTGCACATAAACTACAGCATATTATGCTGAAACTCCAGCACACGGAATGTTCCAGCATAATATAGTGGACATTAGAGCACATGTGTATGAACTTCCAGTATATTATGTTGGAACTACATCACATTATAAAATTCCAGCATATTATACTGGAATTTCATATGTAAAAAATTTGGACTCCTACATATTATGCTTGAATATTTTTAGATTTTGAGCAGTATTTTTGTTCAGATCTATCTTTACATAAAAAGTGACTAAATTTTGATTATTTTTAAAACTGTAGCTATTTTTCAATTATCAGTTGTAAATCTCGCTATTTTTGAATTTTTCGCAATAATACACGAAAGGAGAGGCAGGCCTATGAGCATGTGATTTTTCCTAAAAAAACATTGTTCCTAAAGGCTCTAATTAGGTCCTTATTTATTTCACATTTTATAGGATTTTAGGAATTCTAATGCTTTTTTATTTTTTACATTTCGTTTATTAATTGCATTTCATTGCATTAATTACATTTTAGTTGCACTTCAAAATACACAAAATCAAAAAATTGTTAATTGCCACTTATTTTGCATTTTTGGATGTAATTTGCATAAATAAATAGTTAGTTAGGATAATTGATGTTAATTAGATGAAAACGGGCTAGAAATGCAAGAAATAGACCATTTGATAATTAGGGTTCAAGTGGTTAATTGTGTAAAAGTAAAAGAAGAAAAAAGCGGGCCGTCTCTTCCATTAGAAGAACTGGGCCAAACATTTCAATGGCCCAGTTATGCTATTTCCCTGTCTAACCCAAATCCCAGCCCGGTCCATTCCCTTGACCTCACAGAGAAAAGGTCAATCTTTTTTTTTTTTTTTCAAAATATAATATTATATTAATAATAGAAACAAACCACAACATAAAAAGAAGTAAAGGGGACAAACCATTAGTGTTGCCTGACTTGGCTATATAATTACTCCTCTGCGCCTCACAATCTCATAGCTATCGGATTATATCCCAAAGGCATAGTACCTAGTCAAACACGCCGAACTAAAGCTTACCTCACACTTCCTATCGAGGACAAAAGGTCAATCTTTCTTTCTCTCCCGAGTGGAAAGAAATTGTCTCCGCCACTCACTACTCTCAAACCACCAATCCTCCGGTAATTTCATGTTATTTCGCGGCCGCCGTTGACCGGCCTGAAACTCATAAAATCACCTTCTTCTTCCCCTAATTTTTCTTTCTTCGGCCTAAATTCCTCAAAGAGTTTTGACCAATGAAGTACTTATCGGACTTAAGAGGTCTGAGTCAGTGTTTGTTAGTTAAAGACCCTTGGTGGTCAAGGGCACATGTCCTCTTTTGTTCCTGATGTTGCCTACTAGGAGCCAATGTCACTTGCAGCAACTGGCCAGAATTAAGATTTAGGTTCGTCGCTCAAGTGTCGTGACCCCTGCCGGCTAGGGTTTCATGATTTTCGACTAAGTCCGCCTCCATGACCTTTCATTTGGCTGTCAAAAGCCATTGTTACATGTAGCACTGGCCGATTGACAAAATCAAGTAAGTGATTGTGTAACAATGGCCTTTAACAACCAAAATACTTACCTCTTACTGTAAGACCTTCCCTTTTCTGACCTCCAACTCGAGCTTGGTTCTCCTGAATTCAGCTCGCAGTGTCCGCTTGTACATCAACACCTACTGAATCCTAAAGTTCAAGGTGTGTACTCCCGTGCAATCGGTCCACCCTTTTTGGTAAGATAGGCCCTTTATAGTCTAGAATGGGCTCCTGGAACGGGTAGATGTCAGCCAAGCTTAGGTCCTTGGCCCCTTTTTATTTGACCCAAGTCCCCTTTAAGGTCAAGCACAGTAAAAGATAAAAGAAAAGGGTAAAAAAGGAAGATGTTACAAGGGGGAGGGGGTAAATATCTAGAACATAAAGGGTAATTGAGGGAAGTCACTTTAGGGAATCTTTAGTGACTAATGAAAAGGTGCTAGGAAAGCCGCTAGAAGTTTTCTTATGGGTTGTGGGCATTGGATACATTGGAGAGGAAAACGGGCAAGGGATGGACGATTCCCATATTTTCGTGCACCATAGTTCAGGTCATATGCGAATTCCGAAGATCGATTTCGAATTTTTTAAAATTTTGCAAGTCCATCAAGAACGACTTAATGAACAATAGTCATTGTTTCGCCTTGACCATTACTTATTTTTTAGCGTTTTAGGGCCATAAAATAAGAATTTAGGACGATTTTTAAATTTTCGTGTGTTATAGTCCACACCATCTGTATGAATTCGAACGACTGGCTCCGAATCTCCTAAAGTTTCGTGGGCTCATAAAAACGACCTAATAAACGATAGACATCGCTTAGCCATGACTGTTCCTAGTTTTCAGCATTTTAGGGCCATATAATAGAAATTCATGACGATTACCAGATTTTTGTGTGCTATAGTCCATGCCATCTGCATGAATTCGGGGGACTGGCGCCGAATCTCCTAAAATTTTACGGACCCATAAAAAACGATCAAAACGAACAATAGTCATTGCTTTGCAGTGAATGTTTCTCATTTTTTGGAGTTTCAAGGCCATAGAATAGGAATTCAAGATAATTTTCAAATTTTCATGCACTATAATCCACACCATTTGCATGAATTCGGCCGACCGGCTTAAAATCTCCTAAAATTTTGCAGGCCCATAAAAATGACCGAATGAACTATAGTCATCACTTCGCCATGACAGTTCTTCGCTTTTTGGCATTCTTGGGCTTTAAACAGGAATTCAGGACGATTCTTAGATTGGTGTGTGCTATTGTCCGTGCCATCTGTATGAATTTGGGCAACCGACTCCGAATCCTCTTACATTTTGCGGGCCCCAAAAAAGGACCGAATGACTAATAGTCATCATTTCGCTATGGCTGGTCCTCGTTTTCAAGCATTTTAGGACCATTAAATGGGAATTCAGGATGATTCCCAGATTTTCATGTGTTATAATCCACGCCATCTGCATGAATTTATTCGACCAATTCAGAATCACCTTAAATTTTGCGAGCCCCCAAAAAAGGACCGAATGACTAATAGTCATCGTTTCGCTATGACTAATTCTTGTTTTCAAGCATTTTAGGGCCATAAAACAGGAATTCTAGATGATTCGCAGATTTTCATATGCTATAGACCACTCCACGCCATCTGTAGTAATTCGGGCGACCGATTTTGAATCTTCTAAAATTTTGCGGGTCCATAAAAATGACCTAATGAACAATAAACATTGTTCCGCTATGACCGTTCCTTATTTTTAGTATTCTAGGGTCATAAATAGGAATTCAGGAAGATTCCTAAATTTTCGTGAGTTACAGTCCACGTCATTTGCATGAATTCAGGCGATTAACCCCGAATCTCCTAAAATTTTGCGTGACCATAAAAAATGACGTAATGAACAATAATCATCCCTTTATCATGATCATTTTTCTTTTTTTGACAATTTAGAGCCATAAAAAATTTTGTGTTATGTAGTCCATCACATCTGCAAAAACTCCTCCTTTCTTCTTTTCATATTACTAGGTGAAGTTAGCCTGCTGCGCACGGCTCCATACTTAAATGAAAAATTAAAGCAAAATATTTCATTAACAATTTAACTTTATTTTATGTTGATTCAGGTATTGATTAATAAATTTATATTTAATTTTAATTTACGATCATGGAACTCAAGTTAACGTCATTGCGACATATTGTTTCGCGATGAGGTTGTAAAGTTTAAACTTTCTAATGTATGTTTAGAATATTTAGAAACACACTTATGTCATTAATAACACCTAATAATTATTTAAATTACATATTATACATAAGATACACGTAATTTCTGGGGTGTTATATTTTTTGTACCTCATATAAAAAAAATTAATTGCCATACTTTAATACCGGCCAACTTATGTCAGATATGTATTTATTTATCCATCATAATTATATGCAGTAGAGGTTGATCAAATGAAAGAAAAAATTGATGCTCATTCCTTTAACTTTATGAAGAGTATTACTTAATTAAAATATATTCGTATTTTATTAGAGTTTTCTCCCTTTCTTTTACTCAATAGATTCATTTGGTCTGATACGACACAGTACAATATGAGACGATGAAATACAATGGGATAGATGGTAGATGGTTGCCTGCGTCTCAAAAGCGATAATTCACTTAGTTGTTTAAGTTATAAAATATTTTTCTCTTATTCTACAATTTTCCTCTTTAAAACTTGCAGTAAAAACAGTGCGCAAACTTGAGTTGATTCTTATGTTGTTTGGAGAGATTGTCGATTAAGAGCTCGTTTGGCCAAGTTACCAAAATCTGTTTATTTTGAAAAGTACTTTTTTTTAAAAGTATTTTTTTCAAAAGTACTTTTGAAAAATAATAATTTGTGTTTGGCCAACTCATTTAAGAAGTACTTTTTACAATATTTGATAAACAAATTGTATTTGGCCAATCTTTATAAAAAGTATTTTTGAGTGTAAAATTATCAAAAAGGATAGTACCAAACTTTTATAATTATTTTAAAAAGAAAAATAAATTTTAATATTTCTTATTAGAGACTGTTATTATTTTTTATTTAATTTAACTAAAATATAAACATAAAGTAAACATACATACTAAATAAAATCATTGTAATATATATAGTTATACCAAAGCAATAATATTATCTAGTATAATTACTTGTTATTTACACCATGAAATAATAAGCAAAGTCACTCACACATGTTAATTGAAGATATCAAATACTTGAATCACACACACACACACACACACACACATATATATATATATATAAAAGAAAAGTTCAACATAAAGTCACTGTAGTACTTCCAACGGTTATAAAGAAACACCTTATAATTTAAAAAAAAATTGCTCTCTTACAATGGGTGTCAATTAAAATTGTTCACCATTTTTTGTATTATGATTACTATTTTCTGAATTTATTTTTGCCTACAGCTGTGATAGGATGTGTTGGAAGGAAAAGAGGTAGAAATCTCTTGGAGATAAAGGGTTTTGAAACGAAAGTTATTAGGATCGGAAGTACAGAAGTAAAATAAATTTGGAGATCAATTTAAATAATACTGCTTGTACATAAGAAAATAGTTTGTTTGTTTTATTCATTTTTTAGCAATTGATATTAGTAAATTTCTCATCTTTACCATTCAAACTGAAGATGGCTCGATATTTTTATTACCTCACACTGCTAACGCATTAAAGTATATATA
>MCJB01051032.1:0-20610 GCA_002018475.1 Nicotiana obtusifolia
TATACGAAAAGAAAAGGATTCATAATTCATAGTAATTCATGAATTGACTCGTTTTACGTTAACTGTCATAATTCAGCTAGTTTGAACCATAAAAGTTTATTCACAGGACAAAGCAAAGGATTCGGGTAGAATTGGCATTCATGCTGTGAGTGACATTGCTTCTGATATGACACCTGCATTTCTTGAAAGTCGTGGATTTAAATCTGTTCCAAAATCTGTGGCTTACGGCTTCACTGCTTCTGGATATGGATTTGTTCAAGACATGCCTTATGCCTATATTCATGAGTTCACGCGGACGTCTATGGCTGGGAAAATTCGACGTTTCAAAGATGGATACACAAGCCTATGGAAGAAAGTCAGTGAATCTTTGCCAATAACAGTCATGTGCCAAACGGAAGTCCTTTCAGTCAGACGCGATACTTCAGGCGTTAAAATTGATGTCAAAAACAACGGTGGGGATTTTCAAAGTATGGAATTTGATAAAGTGATATTATCCGGGGCATTTCCTTATAGGAATGGGAAGATATATAGATCACCATCTTCCATTACAGCAGGTATTACTAGTCTCTATATCAAGATATGCAGCCTTCTTTGTGCTTGAGTTTCAGCTCAGTTTTATGCTAATGTTAGTTTGATATAACAGACCCTGAAAATGAAGTCCTGGAATTGAGTGAACTTGAAAAGGAGTTGTTCAGTAAAGTACAGACCATCGACTATTACACGACGGTTCTGAAGATTAAGGGACTAGAACACATGCCAGTTGGATTCTATTACTTTGAGGAATTTATGGATGATCCTGAAACAATAGGAAATCCAGTTGCCATGCAGAGATTCTATTCCAATACAAACATTTTCCTTTTCTGGTCTTACGGAAACTCAGCCAATGTTGAGGGTTCAACAGTTTTACAGCTCGCGTTTGATGCAGTCAAAAGGATTGGAGGTGAAGTTGAAATGGTAGTCCTGCAACGACGATTCAAGTATTTTCCTCATGTAAATAGCCAAGGTAAAGCTTATTATACTAAAAGTAAAACATGTCTTTCTTGTCAAAAAGTAATTCTACAAAATAGGGGTAACAAAATTCTTTTGTATTTGGACACAGATATGAAGGATGGATTCTATGACAAAATAGAAAACCAGCTTCAAGGTCAGCAAAACACTTATTATGTGGGTGGATTAATGGCATTTGAGCTGACTGAAAGAAATTCATCCTATTCTATGGACTTAATTTCTAAGCACTTTGCAAATCCTGATACACAACCGAGGTTTCCTTACGTTAAGGTACTCGAAAGAGAAAATGACTGTTGCATTTTAAGAAAAGTTGAAGTGTGACATGTGAATAATTCAAATCAAAACCATTGATTTTGCAGAGATTATTTCCGCTCTTATCTGATCGCTTGGATAAGAATCCTACAGCTTTGAAAGAATACCAGCAAGTGGAATTTCCTGAATTGACTAGCCTCGACGGTTATTTAAAGCACTGGAGTACTCATAACATCACCAGAAAGAAGACATTGTACAAATGGATTAGTGAAGAAGGACAAGTAGTTAACCAGAGGACATATGAAGAACTTAATGCTAATGCTTCTTGTATTTCTCAGAAGCTGTTGTCTAGTCAAAAACCAAACATGAAGCAAGGTGACAGAGTTCTCCTTGTTTATGTCCCAGGGCTTGATTTTGTCGATGCCTTCTTTGGGTGTTTACGAGCTGGAGTATTGCCTGTCCCAGTAATTCCATCGGATCCAATGCAAAGAGGAGGACAAGCACTACTCAAGATGGAAAACATTGCTAAATCATGCAATGCAGTGGCTATTTTGTCAACTGCTGGTTATCATGCAGCTGTTCGAGCAGGCTCCGTGAAGAATCTATTATCACTGAACCGTAAAAATGGAACGTGCTCAGCTCGCTGGCCTAATCTTCCATGGATACACACGGACTCTTGGGTCAAGAATTCCAAAGGAATGCATTCAAATAACAATGAAAGTTTTGAGCCCCGGCCGGACAACGTATGCTTTCTGCAATTTACATCAGGGTCAACAGGAGATGCTAAAGGAGTTATGATAACTCATGGTGGTTTAATCCACAATGTGAAGTTAATGCGAAGAGTATACAAAAGCACATCAAACACAGTACTAATAAGCTGGCTTCCTCAGTATCATGATATGGGACTTATTGGTGGCCTTTTCACAGCTCTAGTGAGTGGGGGATCAGCAATCTTGTTTTCCCCAATGACATTCATCAGGAACCCTCTCCTGTGGCTCGAGACAATGAGCAAGTACAAAGCAACTCACAGCGCTGGCCCAAACTTTGCGTTTGAGCTTGTCATCCGGAGGTTAGAGGCTAACAAAGAGAAGGATTGGAAGTATGATCTTTCACCACTTAAGTTTCTAATGGTTGCTGCTGAACCAGTGAGACAGAAAACTCTAAAGAGATTTATTGAACTCACGAGACCTTTCGGTCTATCCCAACAAGTGATGGCTCCTGGCTATGGGTTGGCAGAAAACTGTGTGTTTGTAAGCTGTGCTTATGGAGAAGGAAGATCAATCTTGGTGGACTGGCAAGGAAGAGTCTGTTGTGGCTACACGAATCAAAATGAGGCAGATGTTGATATCAAAATAGTTGATCCTGAAAGTGGTGAGGAGCACAAGGAATCAGGAAAGGAAGGAGAAATATGGGTCAGCAGTCCTAGTGCAGGCATTGGATACTGGGGCAGGGAGGAACTGAGTGAGAAAACTTTCAGAAACAAGCTCGGAACGCGTTCCGAAAAGGTATACACAAGAACTGGAGACCTTGGAAGGATAATTGATGGGAATTTGTTTATAACTGGAAGAATCAAGGACCTGATTATAGTTGCTGGAAGAAATATTTACCCATCAGATATTGAAAAAACTGTCGAAAGCTCATCCGAACTCTTGCGACCGGGTTGTTGTGCTGTAATTGGAGTTCCAGAAGAGACCTTATCCAGCAAAGGAATGTCAGTACCTGATCACTCTGACCAGGTTGGATTAGTTGTCATTGCAGAAGTTAGAGATGGTAAACCTGTTAGCAAAGATGTTTCTGAGGAAATTAAAGCAAGAGTTGCTGAAGAACATGGTGTTACTTTGGCTTCTGTTAAGCTGATCAAGCCTAGAACTATCAGCAAAACAACATCTGGAAAGATAAAGAGATTTGAGTGCTTGAAACAATTCAGTGATGGAACACTGGATGTGGTTCCAGATCAAATTTCGTCGAAGCGGAAACTTCTTAGATCTTTTACCACAGCTTCATGTAGGGAGGGAAATACACCAAGGCCACATTTGAATATAACATCACCTACTCCAAGATTGAATAAAATAGAAATAGTGGAGTTCCTGAAAAGACTGATTTCTGAGCAGACAGGAATCTCTATCAGCAAGATTACTACTACTGAGAGCTTAGTATCTTATGGTATTGATTCTATTGGTGTAGTCAGGGCAGCTCAAAAGCTTTCAGATTTTCTTGGAGTGCAAGTTGGTGCAATTGATATCTTCACTGCAACTTGCATTGAGGATTTGGCAAGCTTCATAGAGGATTTAGTTAGGAAATCTCGGCCTCAGGATACCGAAAATCCTTCTTCTTTTCAAGACTACTCAGAGGATGATTCATGTAATTTGGTGGCTGAAGTTTCCTCTTCTCGTCGATTCGGTATCATGCTATTAAAACTTCTTGCTCTTGTCTATGCCATTTTCATGTTGGTCCTTCCTGCATACTCATCCATATTTGTCTTTAAAACTCTGATTTTGGCAAGTCCTATTCTGATGAATTCATTTCCTTGGGTTGGTTATGCATTTTGTTTGATGTTTGCACCATTTGCTTGGCTTTTATGCATATTTACCACCTGCATATGCATTGGTATTCTTGGAAATTTAGTCCTTCAACCAAATTATTCCCTGACACCAGAAGTGTCCATTTGGTCATTGGATTTTGTTAAGTGGTGGGCACTGTATAAGGCACAAGAAATGTCATCCAAAGTTCTGGCAGTGCATTTGAGAGGAACAGTATTTCTGAAATACTGGTTCCAAGAATTTGGAGCAAGGATAGGATCATCAGTCGTTCTGGATACCGTCGATATCAGTGATCCAGCACTCGTTTCGATTGGAGATGGAGCTGTTATTGCAGAAGGAGTTTTAATTCAAGGCCATGAAGTGAAGAATGGAATCTTGAGTTTCCTTCCAGTTAGAATTGGCAAAAACTGTTCAGTTGGTCCTTATGCTGTACTTCAGAAAGGAAGTGTTTTGGGAGAAGGGACTGAGGTAGCATCATTACAGAAGAAGGAAAGAAAGGCAGCATCAAGATCAAACAGCAGCAAGAAGGTGAGGAATTTAATTTCACAAGTTAAATTTATCTGATTGTTCAACTTTTTATAACCTTCATATTTTCTTATTTAGCCCCTAAACAGAATCCTAAGGAGCCTTTTTAACATAGTGAAATGCATTTCTATTGTGATTTCAGGTCATCGAACAGCCAAAAGAAACAGAAGGTGGTCTTAGTCAAGCTATGTATCACTTGATGGGAATCTACATTGTCGGATTCATAAGCGCTCTCTCAGGAGCGATACTTTATTTCTTGTACATTCTGTTAGCTCAAAAATCTCCATCTCTTCAACACTTTTCCTTAATCTGTCTTTCTGGAGCATTCCATTGGCTTCCTTTCACTATCATCGCTTACATGACCATTATTTCTACTACCTCTTCAAGTCCAATAATCTTTGCTACCTCAGTTGCGACCGCCTACTTGGCTCATGGATTGATTCTAAGCTTCCTTACCATCTTTGTCAACAAATTTCTCTCAAAAAGCACAGATGATTCACTAAGAATATGGCTGAAACATAGAATTAACATTTCCTGTCATCTCAGATTTGCTAAACTCCTTTCTGGAACCGAAGCTTTCTGTATGTACTTAAGGCTCTTGGGGAGCAAAATTGGAAAACATTGTTCTATCCGAGCCATCAACGCGGTTTCTGATCCAAAATTGATATCACTAGGCGATGGTGTCCACCTAGGTGACTTCAGCAGGATTATAACTGGTTTCTGTTCCTCGAGTGGATTCATAAGCGGGGTAGTTGAGGTACAAGACAATTCAGTTGTTGGGAGCCAAAGTGTTGTTCTCCCAAAGTCACTTGTCCAAAAGGATGTTATTCTTGGTGCACTTTCAGTTGCTCCAATGAATTCCGTTCTACATAGCGGTGGCGTTTATGTTGGATCTCAAGTTCCTGTCATGATAAAGAACACACAACATTCTATGGATGAGAGGATAGAAGAGATGGATACAAAGTACAAGAAAATAGTTGGAAATCTAGCTGCAAATTTGGCTGCAACCACTCTCAAGGTCAAAACAAGATATTTTCATCGAATTGGTGTTAGTGGAAAGGGAGTGCTTAAGATGTATGACAACATTAAAGGATTTCCAGAACACAAAATCTTTCAATCTGGCAAACATTTTCCTGTCATAGTCCGGCATAGCAACAGCTTAAGTGCCGATGATGATGCAAGGCTCGATGCTCGTGGTGCTGCTTTGAGAATACTCTCTGATACCACCTCAGATGATGAAAAAACAATTCTAGACTTGACGCTGAAGACAGGGAAAGCATTTTATGCTCGGACTATTTCTGATTTTGCAACATGGCTTGTTTGTGGCTTAGCAGCAAGGGAAGAGCATGTGAAACGTGTTCCACATGTTCGGGATGCAGTATGGGCATCACTACGTGATGCGAATTCATTTACTGAGATGCATTATTACTCAAATATATGCAGGCTTTTCAGGTTCAAAGATGGACAAGAAATGTATGTGAAGTTCAAGTTGAGGCCATGTGATGAGAACATTAGTGAAGATTCTGGTAAAGTTGATCCTATTGGAATACTTCCTCCAGAAACAGGTGCAATTCCAAGGAGAGATAACGACACTCGCCCGTTACTTTTCCTTGCTGATGATTTCCAGAAACGCGTGAGCTCGCCAGGTGGCATTCGCTACATTTTCCAACTACAATTCAGGCCAGTGCCTAAGGATGAAGCAACACAAGATATTGCACTTGACTGCACAAGGCCATGGAATGAAGCTGAATTCCCATATGTTGATGTTGGAGAAATCATTGTTGATCAGAACCTCACTAAGGAGCAATCAGAGAAGCTGGAATTCAACCCTTTTCTCCGATGCCACGAGGTTGATGTTATCAAAGCAACATCAGCCTCTCAAAGTGCTTCAATCGATCACGGTCGTTCATTGATCTATGAAATTTGCCAACATTTGAGAAATGGTGAACCACTTCCAGAAGCCTGGAAAATTTTCATAGAACAATCTGATGTGAAAGTTGATCTTTCCGGTTGTCCTATTGCATCTTCACAACAAGTAAAACAAGAAATTAGTCATGAAATAGCTCTTTCAAGAACATGGTTTCAAACTTCTTGGTCTACTTTCGCTCAGCCACTACTCCAAATATTCTTGCCATACTTTTTCTTGGCATATTCAATTCATGGTCCACTAAAGTGGCTGATGTTTTTAAAGCAAACTACAAAGCAACCACTATACTGGTTTTTTCCTTTCTTTTGGATATCTTCAGGGCTAATAGCAGCATTGGTTTGTGTATTGGCAAAAGCTGTTTTCACAAAAACAAAGAAAGATGGAGAAAAAGCACATATATGGAGCACAAGTCTTTTGATGGAAACAATATGGCAAGCATTTAGGACATTAGTTAGTGACTATTTTATGGAAATGACAACAGGATCATTCTTGTTTGTTATTTGGATGAAACTTATGGGATCAGAAGTTGAGTTAAGTCAAGGGGTTTATGTAGATAGCATGGGAGTTTTATTGAATCCTGAAATGGTGGAAATTGAAAGAGGTGGATGTGTAGGCAAAGAAGCATTGTTATTTGGACATATATATGAAGGTGAAGGAGTAGTGAAATTTGGAAAAGTTAGAATAGGAGAAGGAAGTTTTGTGGGGAGCAGAGCTGTGGCAATGCCTGGAGTTGTAGTAGAAAGTGGATGTAGTTTAAATGCTCTTTCACTTGCTATGAAAGAAGAAATTGTTAAGTCAAGGTAAAATGGTTGTTGGCTTTGTCCTTTTTTCCAAAAGAACATGATAAGCTAACAATATTTGTTGATGAGTTTATTGTGCTATGTTCATTGCTGGTTTAGTGAATAAAAAACCAGTCCTATAGTTTTTATGTGAAGAGAGAATAAGTGAAAGAAATTAAAGTTATTCTCTTCTTTGTATGATTCTAAAAAAAAATGGAAATGAAGGAGAATTGTTACGTTTTCCTTTTCTATTCTTGGTTTCACCTTGAACTTTTTAGTGTGCATACAATAAGACAATAATTATCCTTCAATTCCAAGCAAGTAGGGATCGACCATACAAATCATCATTGTCCATATCGTTCCTTTGGCCAGAGCTGGTGCCAATAGTTTATGTGGATCAAAAAGAAAATACTTCGACAGTTTGACCTCTTTATTTGTTTTCTCTTCACTCATTCTGACGGGGTTCATCTCATTCAAAAATCAAAATAATAGGTATGTGTTTAAGGAAAATTTTTTTGGTTTAGTAGACAACTTTGTTGAATTTCTTTAGTTTGATAGCCAACTTTGTTGAATTGTCAACATTGAAGAAAAAGAAGGAAAAGTGTGTGCAAATTGTCAAATATAGTAAGCTTTAGAGAGTGAGGCTTCGGCTATAAAAGGAGAGCTTCAGCTCTCATTTCTACGTATCAACAAAGAGAGAAAAAAAGAGTTAGGTTTCACAGACAAGGTCTAAGAAATAGTCTGTGAGAAAAATAGAAAATGAGCGATATTGTAATGAGGTGGGAATATCAAAAGAGGGTTATTTCTTTTGAGTGTTGTGGTGGTCTTTGGAGTATTTTATTCGGATCTACAAAGTGTAAAATTCCTTGCTATAGTAATATCAGTTGCTCGTCTCAGGGCCGTGGTTTTTTTCCTTATTCAAAAGGGTTTTCCACATAAAAATCTTGATGTCATTGTCACTCTTTTATTCTTGTTAATTATCGTATCTCGGTGCTACGTTATTATTCCGCTTTTATTACTGTGAATATTATTTTTATAGGGGTTTATTCCCAACACATCCAACTTAGACAATAGAAAAGAAAACTTTACACTTTCTCTTTAAATAATAGTTTTTATTTAGGTCTTACACTTTGTAGGGAGTGTTATCGCGAAAAGCGCAAAAAGCTTTAAGGTCTGTTGGGTTTAAAGCGCAAATAAAGCGTGAGTATTAATGAAAAAAGGCTCTACTGAAGAAAAAGTAAAAGTATGTATACGTAGTCCAGGACTAATAATTATAAGCATCAATAACATATATATTAACAAAAAAATTAGAATAAAATTATGATAAAATGAAATATCAATTGTTTAATGTCATCTTTTTATGATTACACTCATTGGTAAGGAATGTTATGCCTAAGAGACTTGATGCGAGACTAAAGCGCCCGCAAAGCGAGGAGAAACGCTCAACATGTTTTGAGTCTCGCTTCAGGGCTTAAGCGGGCTTTAAACGTGACTTTGACAACACCATTTGTAGGAGTGATTTAACCTTACGGAGATTTATATATTTAAACAAAAATAGAGAACTTATAATATTTTTCTTAGTATTTACAAATAATATTGACTTGAGATAAGTTTTATCGGAGTAACATGATCAACAGAATTCATATAGCCGTAGTAGTTATTGTTTTGTTGTTGTAATCCTCATCTAAAATTAAAATGACTAAGAAATTAATGCCAAACCTGTACTTGCAATATAGTTTTAATCTCATGTTCGGGATTAAAATCATTTTCTGAATTAAGAGGAAATAATCTTTTTCTCAGTCCATTCACCTCCAGGGAAATAAAAGGATAATTTGCAACTTAAAATGAATAAAAAGAAAGAAAGAAAAAGCTCATAGCCCTTGAATTCGTGAGGGAAATAAAAGGATAAATTTGCATGCATGCACAGATTCATTGTATCTGGACATTTTCTTTTTGTTTTTCATTTTAGTGTTCTGTATTTGTATTGAAGTCCAACTAAGGCCTTATTTGTTTGTACTTAATGGAGGTGTGAATTTTAATCATTCATATCTTAGACCTTAAGTGCATTTGTTTTTAAAGTCTGAATTTTAATTATTCAAATCTTAAACATTAAGTGTGTTTGTTTTTTTTACTTCACAACCATTTAATGGGTCTAAATAGGTCTGTATGATTAAGATCCATAACAGAGACTTAATTTCGTTAAGATGCATCATCTATATTTATTATTAATTGTCGTCAGCGCCTACCATTATCAACTACCACCATGCCACCATTACCACCACCATACTCAACCACCATCATCATCCTCAATCATAGCCGCCACCATAATTGACTACCACTCCCACGCCATCCGCACCACTCCCACCACCATCATTCTCAACCACAAAAACTTATACACCTCAACTACCATAACTAACCACCCCATCACCATCAACAATCATAACTGGCACTACCCATCATTATAAGCTACCACCACCCACCACCACCTTCCTCAATCACAACTACCACCACTACCCGCCATTATTAACTATCACCACTCAACACCACCATCCTCAATCATAATTGCCATCACTACTAATCACCACTAGCTGCTATCTTGAACTACCACCATCAACCAAACCTACCACCAACCACCGCCTCTAGTCAGCATTCATAAGCACAATCGCCAGCCATCACCACCAACAACTACTATATTCTTAAAAGAAATTATATATTTATTGATAGGATATTAGATTCATTAATATTTTATTTGAATTTTATGTTTATTAATTTTTAAATAAAGATAAATTTTATACATTCAGATATTAAAAATCAAACAATCTTAATCATTTAGTATTCAGATCTTAATACACATCTAATATTCAGATGCGTATTCAGATTTAGATGTTTTAATCTTAATATACATTTTGATATTGAGATGTGTATTCAGATTCAGACGTCTTAATCTTAGAAAAAACAAATGAAGCCTAATTCGGGTTCGCGCTACATAAAGCTTATTCAAAGAAAAAAAAAAAACTTCCTTCTCTAACTTTTTTTTTATTTTTAGAGATCAACCCGAGACTTCTGATTAAGCGTGATTAGATTTTATTTGTCGCATCGTGACTTTTAGTGATATTCATTGAATCTGGACATTTTCACAATTTTTTTTTTTGGGGGGGTCATTTCACAAGTTTCTTGAGAAGAGACAAATGATAGGATGAAGAAAATCAAGAAACCAACAACGCCTGTAATCTCTTAAGGTTGTGACACGTGTCAGTTGTCCCCTCTAACTTTACAATTTGTTAGGTAAATTCCATAGTTTTATATTCTAATCAAAATTAAAATGTAATTTTTAAGGACACTTTTCACACAAAAAAAAGTACCAATTATAATTTTAAAATACATTACACAGTAGGATTTATAAGGTAAGGTTTAGCTCGGTATGTGTTTGCTTAGGCATATAGGTGACACTATTCGGACTTTTGTCCCTCTTAATTGTACTTTTCCTTTGCAGTTTGCTTTTACTATGAATAAAAACTTATAATTTGTCCAAAAAAAATACATTACACAATTTTTATCAATAAAATTTAACTTCCTTACTTTTGAGTAATTTCGAAGCATTTACATTTAGGAATCGGTTAGTTGATGCATTAGAATTTTAACCTTAGCATAATATTCAGCATAACAAAGTAGTCATCACATAACTAAGTTGGTTTGACTAAGTAATTATTCATATTAAATTATACGATAATCCATGTATTATTTTATGTAGGATAAAAAATATAATAAGGATTCGTAAATTAATATTACGGAGTATTTAAACTAAAACTATCATTTTAAAGTAAGTATAACATATAACAATCTCTTCATTATTAATTACTGTATCATAACAATCTCCTGTTTATTATTACTCACCATATAAATAATCTATATATTAATTATATGAACCAAAAATACCTCAATGTTTAGTAAGTAGAGCGGTGTACATGGACCGGATTGGTTTAATTTTTATCAAAACCAAACCAAATTAATTATATCGGTTTGGATTGGTTCGGTTTTGTCAGATTTTTCGAGTTTTTGGATTTTTTGTTGCATGAATATTATTTCAATCTTGCATTATTAAAGTTATAAATAAAATTTTAATAAGTGAATGCTTACTAAAAGTTAAAAAAAAAAATAACAAACATATGATCTATTAAAGTGATCTTATGGGAGAATATTTTTAGTAACACATAATAGTTTATTTTCTTAGTCGTCTACCAATAATTTTTGGTTGATGTACACTTTCAGGGTTAACCAAATTTAATAATTAAACATAAAAATCAATATGATACCTAAATAATGATATGTTCTATGTAATTTTAGATTATCGAAATACCACTTCAAATTTGAAAACATATAATAAATCTTAACATATGAATATGAAAGAACAAAGAGATGATTGACGCATTTCAATAATACATAATAAGAAAGCGATACAATCTACTATTTAAAGTAAATAAAAATGAATGCACTTTATAGTTCTATTAAATATTATATACCATGAGAGATATCAAATATTTCTAGACATCTTTTAAATAAAATTCTATATAAAGTCTTAAAATTATATAAAAAATTATATATTTATATGTCCGTTTGGTTCGGAATTTTTACTCCGTATATGCCTTTTTACTTTTTTCCCCCCTCCTTTTCGCTTTTCTTTAGGAATTTTCAATCTCGTTGTCTTCAATCTAAACATTCTGAGTTTTCGCCGTCTCTGTTAATAATACATGTCTGCATTTACATTTATTTATTTTATTCCAAAACCTTTTTTAAGTTTTTTATTGCCTCCTTTTGCTGTGTGACAATTTTTTACCAAAAAAAGGGAATAAAATCTGATACCCTTGTTAGGGTTGAATCAATCTGCTGCAACCAAAAGGAAAAAAAAACTGCTGCAACTGTTGCGTAGGCATGGCTGTGATAGATGAGATTGGTGTTGATGTCAGGTTAGACCCTTCTAATTTATTTATTTTTTCTGTGTGTGTGTGTGTGTGTGTGTGTGTGTATGTTTCGTTATTTGTGTTTATTTTTTGTGTTCTCTTTTTTGGGTTGTGTTGTTGTTTGAGCTCTGCGTAAACCAATGTAAAATTCTGAATAGTTTTGATGTGACCAATTGTTATATCAATTTACCAGAATTGTCATTTGGGTAAGTTTTGTTTTTTATAATCTTGAAGGGTTTTATAAGTTTTGAGCATTTGTGTATGTTACTTCAAATCTATATTAGTATTTGAGAATTTGGGTATGTCAACACTAGCTTGAATTTTTTATTGTGATTTTTGTTCAATTGCTGGAAATTAGATAAGCTTCCTGCATTAGCAATCATAAAAATTGAATCTTGGATTGAAAAGAATAGTCTTTTGTGTTTTATGAGTGTGAGTTTGTTGCTTTCTGTGGCGAGCCTTAGTGGACAGAGTTGCCCGGTACATATGTTGGTGGGGCAGTAGGTACCCCGTGTAATTAGTCGAAATGCGCACAAGCCGGCTCGGCCACCATGGTTATCAAAAGAAAAAATTGTCGCTTTCTGTGGTCTTGAAATTGTTTTAGTCTTTAGTGTTTGCACGTCTTAGTTGTGTGTTCTTTGACATTTTGATGTTTGCTGGTTTATGAATAATGTACCTCTGTTGGATGGATATAATTTTACTGGCATTTAGTTTTAAAGTGAATAATGTATGATGATTGATGCTTGTGTGTTGGGGAACAGCTCGGACATTGAAGTCGATGACATAAGGTGCGACAACATAGCAGAAAAGGATGTCAGTGATGAGGAGATTGAGCCAGAGGAATTGGAGAGACGGATGTGGAAGGACCGTATTAAGCTCAAGCGGCTCAAGGAAAGACAGAAACTTGCAGCCCTGAAAGCCGCTGAGAAGCAGAACAATAAACAAGTTACAGATCAGGCTAGGCGGAAGAAGATGTCGAGAGCTCAGGATGGGATTTTGAAGTACATGTTGAAGCTCATGGAAGTCTGCAATGCTCGAGGATTCGTTTATGGTATCATTCCTGATAAGGGTAAACCAGTGAGTGGTGCATCGGATAACATAAGAGCTTGGTGGAAAGAGAAGGTAAAGTTTGATAAGAACGGTCCTGCTGCAATAGCCAAGTATGAAGCAGAATGTCGTGCGAAAGGAGAGGGAGTTGGCAGCCAAAATGGGTACGCGGGAAGTGTTCTGCAAGACTTGCAAGATGCTACACTGGGGTCCCTTTTATCTTCTTTGATGCAACATTGTGATCCACCTCAGCGGAAGTACCCGCTGGAGAAAGGTGTCTCACCACCGTGGTGGCCGACAGGGAATGAGGAATGGTGGTCTAAAACGGGACTACCCAAGGGTCAGAATCCGCCATACAAGAAGCCACATGATTTGAAGAAGATGTGGAAAGTTGGCGTTCTAACTGCTGTTATAAAGCATATGTCGCCTGATATTGCGAAGATCAGGAGATTAGTCCGCCAGTCAAAGTGTTTGCAGGACAAGATGACTGCTAAGGAGAGCTCGATCTGGTTGGCTGTTTTAAGCAGAGAGGAATCGATCCTCCAGCAAATGGGCAGTGAGAATGGATCATCTAGCATTGAGCTACCTGCTAGAAGCCGCAGTGAAAAGAAGAAATCTTCCGTTAGCAGTGACAGTGAATATGATGTCGATGGCGTTGATGATGGTATTGGCTGTGTTTCATCTAAAGATGAGAGGAGAAATCAACCATTTGATGTTCATCCTCTAAATTCCATTCCTCAATCTCACCAAAGTAAGGAGCAAGGAGATGGACGGCAGAGAAGAAGAAAACGTGCTAGGTCAAATCCTACGGAGCAACAGATCCGACCATCTTTGAGACATGGTGATGACCATAGTGACACATTACCTGATACAAACAGTTCGGATAGCCTAAGGGAAAATGACAAGAGAGGAGCACCAAAGCCTATAGAGAACGACGCTGTGACTCAATCAGAGTTACCATTACAAGACTCGAACCTTTCATTGGTTCCATCAGCTAATGTAGTCTCTACAGAGGATGCATATATAGGCACTGGGCCATCGCTTTATCCGATGTCTCAAAATTCTGCGGTTGTCCCTTATGAATCAGGGGTGCATCTTGCAAGTCAAGATTCTGCTGTTCAGCATCAATTTCATGACGCTCAGTTCCATGGTTGCCATAAAATTCCTGGAATAAACAATGGACAACAAAGTTCCCATTTGCATAATGGACCTCACAGTTCTGTCATACATACTGAACTACAGATTTCTGAATTTGCTCATGGATCTCAATTTTCTAACTTCAATCAACCTCCTCTGTATCACTCTTATTCGTCAGCTGAATTTGGATCCACACATGAGAAACCAGAGTCCCACTTGGCATGCAATGAGTTTCAGATTAGGCCAAAGGATTCTGGAGTTGGTTCACTGCTTCACGGAAGCAGAAATAATATCACTGTAGACAATCACCATTATGGAAAAGACATGTTTCAGAATAACCATGATAGACATACTGAGATGCCTTTTCCATCGCCACTTACTATTGACTCACCAGATTATGCTACACTCGGCAGCCCATTTGACTTGGGGCTTGATGTCCAAAGTTATTTAGATAATACTGATTTTGATTTAGATTTTGACAAAGAAATGATGTCATTCTTTGCCTCATAGACACCTTGTAAGTGGAAGGACAACATTTAGAATGTAAGCGTTACTGATGTTAACTACTTCTCCCTCTTTCATTTGTTTGAGCTGTAGTTTCGCTTTTATTTTCTCATTACAAGAACTTCTATGCAGGAGCATGATAAAGGTGGAACCTGTTTCAAAGTGGAACAAGTCATCCTCTCATTAAATCAGAAGCTTGACTGTAAGTTATGGACTTTGGTTTCTTATCCAGAAGTCAAATGTAAATACATTGATAGCAAACTCAATTCTTTTCTAGTTTGGGATACCTTTACATGTTGAAGAAAAGTGCCTAATGTAAATGAGTTAAGTTTCATGAGTAGTAAAGGCAGGAAAGATATTCTTCTCATCTTCTTTAGAGATTGTAAACTTTCTCAGTGTGCTCAAGAAAGTTATTGACTGTGCTACACAAAGTGATGGAGGTGAAGCATTTTGCTGTTACAGTAGCATATTTCTAGGTTCTTTTTCCCTAATACTGTTTTCATCATTCATTTATCATTTGATTTTCTTTTACCATAATCATTGTAATTTTCACATTCATTCTGAGCTAACTTATACACATTTATTGATTACAATTCATACAATATGTAGTTTGTAACTTGGGGAGGAAAGCACAACCTCTTGAGTTGTGCACATGTTAATTTCAACCATTTAAAAAAGAAAAAAAAAAACACATTTTATATACATAAAATTTATATTGAGCAACTTCCACTAAGAATACAATGTATACAATATTTTGCTTGATTGAAAAACGCCATCTCCGGCGAACTTTCTTCTCTTCTTTGCTATTTAGTCACATACAATGATACAAATACTTTGTATTATGTAAAAATTCATTCAAATATATTGTATTTTTGCATAAATCTATTATTTTTTGCCTTTATTTATGTATTACGAAAGTTTGTATTTTTTTAATATAGCTGAATACATCTGTATTCATGCATGAATATAAGATATAAACATTGAAATACACTAAATACAAATATTAAAATAAAACGGAATATAAACAGTGAATACATTTAGTTTTAAAATGCAATAATAATATAGTAAAATACACTGAATACTAATAGAAATACAGCGGACACAACCAATGAAATATACTGAATACAGCAGTAATAACATGTATTAAGAATAACTAAAATACTGTTAATACAAATACATTTGAATACACTGAATATAAAATAGCGAATATAATAAATACAAACATTGAATCTAATGAATGCAACAAAAAAAAAATATTGAAACACACTAAATACAAAAGTTAAATACAATAGTTATATACAAATGAAAAATTATTCTAATTAATTGGATTGATAATGAGGCATGTTAGAATTGATTTTTTGAGTTATATTAGGAGTGTATCACGCTAATTGATATTATTTCTGTTATTAGACATCTGGACATACCTATTTTTAAGGTGATTACCATTGTTGTATTCATGAATACATGGCGCAAATACATGCACGTACAGCTGGAATGCCATGATTTTAGGCGTTTTTTGCTGTTGTATTAATGAATACAGCAGCGTGAATACATCGAATACAGTACTGTAACAACTGAGTAGCAGCTATAGGAAGTAACTATGTATATGGTGTTATAGGAAGTTAATAGCCACTAAATAATAATGGTTTTTTGAAAATTCCTCTTAATTAAAGCTTGATAAGAGTTGGGTGGATTGGGCTAAAACCCAAATTGTAGGTAAAAATAGCGTGGGATAGTCACTTTTCAACGTGGTATTTAGTTTTTATCCAGTATTTTTAATGCTGAGTAAAAATAATCACAACTCTATTAAAATTAATATGAAAAGATATTTTTGCCCTTTCCTCACGAGTGTTGTGTGAATATTAAGGACATGGTGTCCTTAACATTTATGCTGCAGATATGAAGTTAAGGACGCCGTGTCCTTAACATTTACACTGTACATATGAAGTTAAGGACACGATGTCCTAAAGTTTAACAAGAGAAGGTGCAAATACAGGACACTTTGTCCTTAATATTTACACAACATTCATGAAGTTACGGACACCATGTCCTTAATATTTACACAATACTCGTAAAGTTAAGGACACTATGTCCTTAACATTTACACTACACATATGAAGTTAATGAGACCATATCCTTAACATTTACACTGCACATATGAAGTTAAGGACATGAGGTCCTAAAGTTTAACAACAGAAGGTGCAAATACAAGTTAAGGACATTATGTCCTTAACATTTACACTGCATACATGAAGTTAAGGACGCCATGTCCTTAACATTACACTGTACATATGAAGTTCAGGACATGATCTCCTAAAGTTTAACAACAGAAGGTGCAAATACAAGACACTTTGTCCTTAATATTTACGCAGCATTCATAAAGTTAAGAACAACATGTCCTTAATAGTTACACAGCACCCATGTCTAGCACAAGAGTATTTTCGTCCCGACGGATAAAAATTTATTAAGCATTGGATAAAGAGTAAATACATTTTAAACAGTGGGTAAAGAGTAAATACATTTTAAACAGTGGGTAAAGAGTAAAGACATCTCTAATTAGTGGCTAATTGTGCACTTCCCCCAAATTTTAGCCTAACTTGACCCTGTCCATCAGCCCAAGTACTTTTGGCGAGTCATTAACCCGCTCATTTATTGACTCAACTCATTTTGGCCCACCCAATATTAGCTCAACCCGCTCATTTGACACCTCTAACAAATATCTGATCCGATGGTTCAATAACATTAAGAACATTTTCAGAAAATAGAAAACTGTGTTTCAGTGTAGAACCATTGTAAAATAAGAAAGGAGAAGCGGAGAGGAAAGACAAGGATGTTTGGAGAAATAGAGATGATCAGAAAATATATATGCAGAGAAGAAAAATATTTGTGGAAGTGACATGGAGGAAGAATCGATATGGAGTATGGATCAAAGAAAAGATATATAGTATTACTTCCTCGGTCCCAAATTATGGTACAGAGTTCGATTTTCGAGAGTCAAACTTCTTAATTTGATCGTGAATTCGAATATATAATTTTTAAGTTTTTCAAAACAAAATTTATATATTTAAAAATAACATAAAAATATTTCAAATCACAATAACTAACAATTTATTCTATCGTGATAATTCTTATTCCTCCACCTTTTACCGTTTTGGGGCCTCTATTATCTACTAAAATTAGAATATTTTTTCTTTTACCTTCAAAGGATGAAGGGGATATACAATGAAGCATCAAAGGGGTCAGATCATCCTGAGTTACTAAAGAGTCGTCCGATTTCTCGATGACGAAATAAGAGAGATTTTTACCACTTTTTGTTCTGTCTAGCGCTCATGCATTGATCATCTTGCTGCAATAAAATAAGATATCATTATTAAATTTTCACTTAAACAAAATTCCTGAAAATTCATGCCTCATGTTTTTTACAATAATAGAAAATGTCCCCTCTATTGATTATCCACCTTGAGGCCAGTGGAAACGGAAAGATACATTAAATTCCAATAGTCAATTTACTGTAATTAATTCCAACTAGGAAAGTGCATAAGCAGTAATTTAACAGAAAAGTAGAAATTGACTCTCAAGTGTTCATATAGAACACACTCTAAATAGTGGTATAAAATAATACATCATACGTACATTAGTGGCAAAATACATCGGCAAGCCATTAAACTTGTCGTTTCTTTTCATTATAACAATTAATCTTGAGTCTGTTTCATTTGTGCACTATAACATGTTCTTAATGAGACATGTTAGAATTGATTTTGTTGAGTTATACTAGGAGTGTATCACGCTAATTAATATTATTTCTATTATTAGACAGTTGGACATACCTATTTTTAAGGTAATTGTCATTACTGTATTCATGAATACATGACGCAATACATGTACGTACAGCTGGAATGCCCTGATTTTAGGCGTTTTTTGCGGTTGTATTAATGAATACAGCAGCGTGAATACAGCGAATACACTATCGTAACAATTGAATTATAGCTATAGGAAGTAACTATGTATATGGTAGTTATAGGAAATTAATAGCCTCTAAATAATAATTATTTTTTAAAATTCCTCTTAGTTAAAGCTTGATAAGAGCTGGGTGGATTGGGCTAAAATCCAAATTTTAGGTAGAAATGGGATGAGATAGTCACTTTTTAACGTGGTAATTAGTTTTTATCCAGTATTTTTAATACTGAACAAAAATAACCACTACTCTATTAAAATTAATATGAAAAGACGTTTTTGCCCTTTATTCACGAGTGTCCTAAAGTTTAACAACGGAAGGTGAAAATACATGACACTTTGTTCTTAATATTTACGCAGCATTCATGAAGTTAAGGACACATATCCTTAATATTTACACAACATTCATAAAGTTAAGGACACTATGTTCTTAACATTTACACTACATACATGAAGTTAAGGACACCATATCCTTAACATTTACACTGCACATATAAAGTTAAGAGCATGAGGTCCTAAAGTTTAACAATAGAAGGTGCAAATACAAGTCAAGGACATTATGTCCTTAACATTTACACTGCACACACGAAGTTAAGGACGCCATGTCCTAAACACTTACACACTGCACATATGAAGTTAAGGACATGATCTCCTAAAGTTCAGCACTAGAAGGTGCAAATACAGGATACTTTATCCTTAATATTTACACAATATTCATAAAGTTAAGGCCACCATGTCCTTAATATTTACACAGCATCCATGTCTAGCACAAGCGTATTTTTGTCCGAGCGAGTACAAATTTATTAAGCACTGGCTAAAGAGTAAATACATTGTAAACAGTGGCTAAAGAGTAAAGACATCTCTAATTAATGGCTAACTGTGCACTTCTCTCAAATTTTAGCCTAACTTGACCCAGTCCATCTCAGCTCAAGTTACTTTCGAGCAAGTCATTAATCCGCTCATTTATTTGCTCAACCCAATTTGACCTACTCAAAATTAGTCCAACCCACTCATTTGACACCTCTAACAAATATTTGATCCGATGGTTCAATAACATTAAGAACATTCTCAGAAAATAGGAAGAGTTTGACTTGCGAGATCAAATAATTTGACCGTAAATACGAATATATAATCTTTAAGTTTTTCAAGACAAAATTTATATATCTAAAAATAACATAAAAAACATTTCAAATCACAATAACTAACAATTTATTCTATCGTGATAATTCTTATTCCTCCAACTTTTACCGTTTTGGGGCCTCTATTATCTACTAAAATTAGAATATTCTTTCTTTTACCTTCAAAGGATGAAGGGGATATACGATGAAGCATCAAAGGGGTCAGATCATCCTGAGTTACTGAAGAGTTGTCCGACTTCTCGATGACGAAATAAGAGAGATTTTTACCGCTTTTTGTTCTGTCTAGCGCTAATGCACTGATCATCTTGCTGCAACAAAATAAGATATCACTTTTAAATTTCCACTTAAACAAAATTCATGAAAATTCATGCCTCATATTTTTTTACAAATGTAATAGAAAATGTCCCCTCTATTGATCATCCACCTTGAGGCCGTTGGAAACGGGAAGATACATTAAATTCCAGTATTCAATTTACTGTATTTAATTCCAACTAGAAAAGTACATAAGCAGTAATTTAACACGATGCTAGGCTCTATGAATTAAACATTAAAACTAGGCCAAGATAAAGATGCACTATTTTATGATTTTCAATTTGTTTCTTGAATTAATGACCTAATACTTAAATATGAGTAATTATAGATCCAATTAATTATTAAAATGGCTAATAATCAATTCGAACTATTTTATTTATTTTTAGGAGTATTTAGGGCAGGGCAAAAATCACGTGCTCACAGGGCAAATATAACAAAGGATAAAGGGGTTAAAATAAGGAAAATAACGTGGTGCTTGGTTTATTACCGTTGGAATAGTCTATATCAGCTTATTTTATAACCCTCACG